>WBMY01003250.1:838274-911419 GCA_013397315.1 Donacobius atricapilla
TCCCTTTTGTGAATATCAAAGGATCACTGTAGTTCAGCAAATCATATTAAAGCAATTTGATGGCATTTGTGCCACTGTGGTGACCTGGGGTTCCAGGCAGGAGAAAGACTAAGTGGTATGTAAAGCACTACTCCCTCCCTGCCCAGCTCCTGGCTCAACATGCCGGATAAGGCTATGGTGTGTGCAGTGGGATTCTCCCTCCACCTGCACCCTGTCCTGAATTCTTTCCTGCAGGTCCCATTCTCTGTCCTCCTGCACTGGTGGGGAGAAGACAGATTAAGCCTAGGAAGCGGGGGTGGGGGATGGGTGAAGGGTGTTTTAAGATTTGGTTTTGCTACTCATTATCCTACTTGGATTTGATAAATTAATTTCCCCAAGTTGGGTCTGTTGTGCCCATGATGGCAGCTGGAGAGTGATCTCCTGTCCTTATCCCAGACCATGAGCCTTTTATTATATTTTCTCTCCCCTGTTCTAAGAAAGAGACTGACAGAACAACTTTGCTGGGCACTTGGTGTCCAGCCAGAGTTACCCACTATAGTCCCCAGCTAGCACCAATCAATCATTTTTATGAGCTGTTGGTGCATTGTATGAACAGATGTGCTCCTGCAGACTCTGACTGGTCTGGCTGCAGGTCAGATTGTGAAAATCAGGCATGTCTTATCATCAAAATTTTTAATTTGGATGAGGTGGAATGAAGACACTGAACTACCTGGGTATATGATAACATAGACCAGGAGTTGATTGCAAACTAGATGCCTTTGGGAAAAGATACCAAAGTGTTTAGAAGGCATGGGAAAAGCCAAGGAAGGAGCCTGGCACACCGGAGCAGAGAGGGTCGATGACAAAATCAAAAACCACAGCTGGTAGTTGGGGCTGTGGTAGTGCTGGTTTGTGGCGCTATGGAGATTAGAAACTCAGGCCAACAGGAGCAAGGGCAGGGAATTTTATAGGCAACTATCTGATTGGACCTGAGAAGGGATTTATTAATGAGGATCTGGAAATCACAACAAAACTGAACAGCTTTTCTATTATTCTTCTAGCTTCCAGCGGTGACTCGTGTCTCTGCAGAAAACAAGTTTGGAGCACTTTTGCCAGCCTCTGTGAATTAATGGCAACTGACAAAGGTCAGTAGCACAAAAACCAGATGGCTTCACCCAGACTGGGAAAGAAGGTGACCTTAAACCTGAGCAGGACTTAATCCTCTGTCTGACAGCAGAAGAAATGAAATCATCATAACAGTGCTCAGGATCTGTGTGGCTTCACATCTCTGATGTCAAGGATGACCAGATCCAGAGATGAGGTTTGGCCAGTGCTGGTAAACTGAGATTTGGCCCTGCACTCCCCTGGGATTTTTCTGGGTTTACAGACCAGACTTTTGGTGTGCTCATAGCCTGTAAAGGGGATGGTAAATAGATAAATCTACATGGCGATCTGACCTCTTAGCATACACACATCATATTTGTTAAAACTCACTTAAAAATTGCCAGCCCTCAAGAAAATAACTTGATACTCTGCAGAATTTTCAGAGTCTCCAGCACAGCAAAATCAGAGCTCTGGTCTAAGACCAGATTACAACAAGTGTTGCGCTTGACAGGCAAAGAGGGGCTTCATTTTGACAAGCAGCCTCTGGCAGAGCTCTCTGTTACAGGCTACCAACCCAGCTGTCGCCCTGCCCCTCTGCCTGGGATAAGCACTCACTGCCTCTGTGTTAACTTACTCTGTCAGTGTGGAGTCTGATAATAAATCACTGTCTGGAGAATGGAGGGCATCACAGTGCAAGCAGAAACACCTCACCCAAATCTCAGCCTTGGAGGTCACATCCTTTGGCAGGGGAGCTGTGGGCACCTATGATTGCTGCAGCAGGTTGGAGCAGTAAATATAAGGACCAGAGCTCAGATCATGCACTTTTATTTTCCAGCACAAATGTCCCCCTCTTTGTGCAACATATGCCATTAAAGTGAATCACCTGATCTGTGTACTTTGTTTCATTGGAAAGAGAGAAAAAAGAAGATGGCTGTGAATTTCTTAGAGGAGGAAGGAAAGGGCTGACTACCCACCTTTCCTTCTGAACAAAATTGCAAAGCAAAAGCACTCCCATTCCCCTTGCTATGAGATCATCCAGCCTGCACTTGCACAGGTATTTTGCAACCTGGGACCTCCAGGTCAGCTGCTGTGCCAGGTCCCTTTGCAGGCAGGCTGGGATCTCACCTCCCTCCTCCAGACGTCTCAGCAATGGGAATGAAAGCCCACACGTTTAGACAATTAAATCAAAGTACAAACTGAGGAGGTGAGTGTGCTCCCACATCCCTATTAAAATGTATTAGCATCACCCGAGGGGGCTGTAAGACAATAGGCTTTGAGGAGGAATCCTGACGGTGAAGGAAGATTGTGTCTTATTTGAGAAGGATGGAACTGAACAGATGTGGTCAGTCAATGCAAAGGGTTTAATTTCAAACAATCATCATCCCTATCAACCCCAAACTTCAGGGTTTTCTTAGCTGAGAAATGATGCAGCTCATTTGGTGTCAATAAATCTAGCTCCTGAGTGGAAAAAACCTTTAAATATTTCAGCACTTTGGGGCTGACTCACGCTGAGCTTGAAATTCAGAGGTTTGCAGCAGGAACTCCAGCTATGCTTAAGCTTAACGAAAAAGTACCCAGGCAGTATCCTCAGGAACTAAACTGGCTTCTGCAGCCAGCAGGTTGGATTTTCAGCATTACCCCAAACTTTATTTTCTCTGCTATGAACCAGAAAGTATTCCCCACCACCTCTCACAAAGACATGAACTTCTGAGGCTTCAAGGCTTCAGTGTTTTCCTTCAGGGGCTCACCGATCCAGGGTATGAAAGCAGGAGCCTGTACACACTTAAACAGCACCAAAACAACATCCTTGCCACTGAAGGTCCCCTCTGTTTGGGAGAATTGCATTGTGTGCGCTCACTTCTTTATTAGAGTGTGCTGAGTACTGTGGAAGGTGATCAGAGACTGGGAAGATGAGGTATAGAATCCTGCAGAGTAATGATGAGAAAAGAGATTCTCAAACAGCCCATTAGGAGGGAGGAACATGGTGGGGGGAGCCCACCATGAAACCCATGGTGATGGGAGTTAAACGGTGAACAAATCAGCCAGGATGCTGTGGCCAGATCCAAGGACAGTGTTCAAAGGAGGGATCCCATATCTGACAGTGGGACTTTGCTTGGTAGTGACAGGACATTGTGTCCTCTCAGCCAGACCCTGCCTAAGAGGTTAGCAACAGGACAGCCACCAGTTCCCTCAGAAGAAAGCATATAGCAAAGGGAAGGGCATACCTGGCTCCAAGGCATTTCCCATCTGTAAGAAGTGTATTTTTCCCACGAAATGTGAGAGCTTTCTCCACCATAAAACTGACATGCTCAAGAGGATATTCAGCCCTGCCTTAATGGTGTCCTGTTGTCCTGCTGGTTAGACGTGGGGGAGAATCATGGGATAAGTTTCCTTGGTTTCTATTTGCCCATAATTTTGCAAGCTGACTTCTAAGATGCAACAAAGGAAAGCAATAGGAATAAGGGTCCAGCAGGTGAATTCAAAGCAGACATATATTACCTCAAACACATTGAGGTCCCAGGGAGTATTTGGAGCTGTTGTCACTGACCAGGCTTGTGGTAATGAATTTTTTACTCTAGGGATCAGATGTTCCCCTCAGTTATATTAAATTGATTTCTCCTCTAGATAAAGCCGAACTTTCTTTCCCTGAGTCAGAAGCTTGGCTGGGGGAGAGACAGAGACAGAGAGAAGGTCTGGTATTTGGGGCCAGACTGGAAAGGAGGCAGTAGGAATCTGGATGGGGCTGATACCTCAGATGATACTGAGATTAAGTAGGACAAAGAAACAGTGGCATCAACAACAATAGAATTTGTAAAACTGCATTTCCTTTTCATTTCCTCCCATTTATCCCTTTCCTCCTTGAAAGCTGGGGACAGAATAAAAAATATAAAAGAGAAAAAAAATGTTGAGTCCTTGCAGCAAGAATACANGGAAAGGGAGGGCCTGTTGGAGAGCATCTCTTTCCTTTGGGCACTGAAGTGTTCTGACATCAAACCTTGTGTCCTCATTAAGAAGCCCTGTGTCTACCATTGTGACATCTTTATTCACACACCCCAAGACTTCAAAGACTTCAGGAGATTTCCTTGGTGGATTTAAGAAAAAAACATCAGGAGATGAAACAGAGGAAAAGTCAGCCTGGTGCATTCTTGTTTTAATTAGACCTAGGGTGGGGAAGGGGGGTGAGGGAAGAACAGAATCACTGAGATGCACATTAAGGTGTGAATGCAAACACACGCATACACAGAAAATCGTGATCATTGGGACTCAACTTCTCTTCTTTCACAAGCTTTTGGAATAGCAAACAGACCCTGAATCTCAGAGTAACGATTTTTTTCTGGCCTCTAAACCAGATCCACATTCATCTCAGGAATACAGAAGTGCTGCAGGTAAATACATGTTTCTGTTGCCTAAACAAAAAGATTCAAGTGTAACTAATGCAAAATTAAGAACAGGAACAATAAAAAATGCATTGAGCATACAGGAGAGACGATCTAAGCATTCATTAACAAGGAAGGGTGGATCTAGGGACAACTATTCCTGTTTTGCTTGTGAGTTGTCTTTTTCCCCCCCCTTTTACTAAATAAACTATATTCAAGTGACTTTCCAATCCACTTGTTTGACCTATGAGTCATTTGTGCTACTTGAAATCTGCAGTGTGCCCCTTTTGACTTGAGTATGTAGGTGTTACCACATGTTTCTTGGCCCCAGCAGGATGGAACTAACTCTTCATGCTCTACTCTGATCACCACTGAAACTGCCTGTGATTTCAAAGTGAGAAACTTGGGGGGTAGGGGGTGGTTTGGAAAATATTCTCAATTTTGTGAAATTTTGTCTTTTTTTGGTTACTGCCTCACCTAGCAAAACTTCTTTCCTTGAATGTCTGTGGGAAGCAAAAAAACACAATTAATTGCTCTTGGATTAATTTACAGCAGTTTAAAATGCATATCTATGAGTCTTTCTTCTCAGTATCTATCCAGTTCTAGGACCAAGACAGCTTCTTCTAGCAAAAAGAAAACATCAACTAATATTAAAAATGTAATTAAAGAAAATAAAAGTCTGCCTCTCTTTGGCTGAGATGGCTCTTGGGCCATTTCTAGTAAGAGACAGGGAAACTCCCAGCTTCTGATTCCTGCTTTTCAAATGTTAGAACCCAAATTTCACGGGGTATTTTTAACTGACACCAGCATTGTTTTCAGCCCTCAGGACACCTTGTGGTCCCGGGCCCAGGTGGATAGGAATGGGGATGCTCTCTTCCTAGGCATTTTCCATGGGTAATCCGTTATGGAATCACTCGCAGAAACCACGACTGCACTGGGGGCTGTCCCCACAGAGGGCACACACAGTCCTGGCATATGGACAAGATGATTGTTGTCTGCAAAATCTAAGCAGTGTTTCTTTCATAAACAGCTAAACATAGCTAAAAACAAAGAGAGAAGAAAATCTCTCCACAGCCCTGCTCCTGTGTCAGGGCCCGATAATCTACTCTCAATTACAGCATTATTAACTGAGCCTTACACCTGGCCCTACTCGTTTACAGCAATTCCTGTTGACAATGGCACTGATTAGCTGGTACAGCCACGAACTGGGTTTATTCCTCCAGTATCCACCACCCTCCTACAGTTCACATTTCACAGGCAGTGCTGGTTTGGAGGGAGGGAGCAAGGCTTGTTCAGGAGCAAGACGGGATTCAGGAGACACTAGCAGCAGGGGAAAGCTGCTCGCCGGGTGCAGACCGAATCCACCCAAGGATGGGGTAATAACTCCCCCAGCAGGTCTGAATTCCAGTTAATTACAGAACCAGTTGATGATGGCTGATAAAAACAAGGCAGATCCACACCTCTGCTCACACTTAGTAGTGTATGGCTGCCAGCCAGTGAGAAGAGTGTGAGTATTGATCTGATTATCTTGTTTGTCCACCTAGACCTGCTAGTTGCATCTGCGCTTCCCAGTTCAAATGAAGTGTTTTCCACTGACTAATTAATTTTAATTTGTTTTTGCTTCAAGTGCAAGATTTGGTTTTCATTGACAAGTGAATGCCTATATTCTGAAGCCACCACATTTAACAGATATCGCTGTGCTACTCAGAGCTGAAGTTCTTCCATTTTGCTAAAAAGTATGTTATGTATTGACTGAAACTTCTCCTTTTTGCCTGCATGGTTTCTTTCAGAAACTGCATGCAGAACTGCATCATTTAACAGCTCATCTCTAGGATGGAGGCTGAAGAGTGCTAGGAGAATCCTTTTGTGCCAGGCCCTGAAGTTTCCTCGCTCCCTTTTCCCCAGGTTCTTTTTGGTGCCGCTCCAGCCACACTGATTTTATAGCCAAGGAGGGGGATATCCCCCAGCATGTGAGCCCTTGGCTCCTGCCACCATTCCCAATAACACACCCATGGCCACAGCCCTGGGGGCGGTCAAAGGGGGCAGGCAGGGGCAGTTTCACTCCTTTCCCTTCAATAAGTGCCACCAACATATTTGCTTCAGCCCAGTTCATTAGCTAGTAGCTCTCTGTTCTGTCGTTAAGGCCAGGGAAATATGAATTTGCCTAATGCTTCTAAAACACATGATCAAGCTCTAAATGTCAGCAATGCCAGGAGACTGGTAGTGAGAGGGAATTTATGGGATAGCAACACCCATGTCTGGCTTGCTCCAGCCAAGGGGAACAGGCTTTGTCGGTGCCAGGAGGCAGCTGTTAAAACCTGAGCCCCCCCCTGCACATTAGCAGTGTTTTACAGGGGTTTTGCAAAGGAAGGAAATAATGTTTACTTTCTGGCAATAGAGGGAAACTGGGGGAGGAGGAGATTTTGGGAATGTCCCAGTGCAGACCAGGATCCAAGGCAGGACAGGAATGCAGCCCAGCAACCCACAGCTCCTCTAGGACCTGTGGCACAGTGAGAGCCGTCAGTGAATAATTTTCTTATTTACCCAGAAACATGCAAAAATGGACAAGTCTGTTTTGACTTGCCACTTTTTCCCCAGTATCTTCCATGGGGAAAGGGAGCTGTGGTTTGTATCCTTCCTCCTCAAACAGCAAAGACAGATGTTGCTGTGATGTTGCATGAAAACACTGTGCTACCCAAAACTTTTCATCCCACTGATGAATTAGCAGCTCAGCGGAAAAGAATTGAGCCAGAAAGAGATCTCAGCCAGCCTCAGATATCATCAGTTTAAGATAACATCAGTCAAGCAGGGATTGCTGGCAAGGTATATCTCAGGATTATCTCTTTACCAGGGATTTCTAAATTGCCCCAGGACTTCCATGCAAATAAGGCAATCTGGACTAGACGTCTCTTTAGAGGGATGGTGACTGCTGATGGGCCAGGATGCTGCTGGGGTCTTGTGTGATGCTGTGTTGGGACATCCCCCGACCTTGGTTTGATCCATCCAAGGCTCCCACCAGCAGCAAAGCTTATGGATGCATTTGTGGGTGCAGGGGATGGGCCAAGGGAATTAGAAAGTTAAAAGATGAGGTGAACAGTACGGCACAGAAAAAGACAGGAAGATTAATGGCAGGGACACAATCAAAAACAAAAGTTAAAATGGAAATGTTAATCATTTAAAAGAGGGCCTCAGTGGAATTACTTGCTTTATGGCTTAGAATAAAAAATAGAAAGGGGAAAAGAAGGCGGAGAAGTCCCCCTAAGAATAATTTAGTGCTTTGTGTAATGAGCTGTCTTTCTTTTTGGAAGTTCCCTCTGGTGTCTTATCACTTACCCTGTGATTGACTGAGTCCTCTCTTTGCCTGCTCCTGCTAAATGGTGATTTGCCATCTGGTAGTCATAATTTCTTTTCTTTCATTTTCCCCCTCCCATTCTATATTCTTTTGTAATTAGAAAATAAATTACTTTTTTTTTTTTTAACTGAAAAAGAAACATGTCTAGCATATTACTTACAGATGACAGTTGGTGTGAGCTCAGCACTGAGGCACACAGGAGGGACTTGACTACTGTCTCATTTGGACAGATCCCAGCTGACATGCCAATGGATGTGTCAGCTTTTCTGCTGAGAGCACTGGGTGCTGAGAGAAGGGATAGATGAAGCAAGCAATGGCCAATGACTTTAGTGAGATGAGAAAGCTCCTATCTGAGGAAGCATGGGAAAGATGAAGGCTCTGATGGGCTGGTGCAGCATGATAGCCTGAAACTGCTGCTCCATGCAGCTCTGCACACCTGTGTCAGGCTTGAGCTTTGCACTCTGTTGCCATCAGCTATGGAGGGAGCCTTGAGTTTTTGCCAGATGCTGAGCAGCCTGTCTGAAATCAGGGTGCAGGATCTTCCCCTTCAGGCCCTTCCTCAGGGCCAGCAGACGAACACTGCAAATGCCTAATTGCAACCACATTTCTCTTTAGCTTGTTGCCATCCTCTTCTCTGCAGCCTCTGTGTTCATCCTGACTACCACACTCCCATTATATCTTTGTACAGCAGCAGCTCTCTCTGCTCTCATTTCAGTTGCCTCCTCAAGGTGCTCTAGTAATTCATGTGATAAATAATAACAATAATAACACTGAAGCCAGTTGAATTGAGCTTGATTACTCCATGACTGAGTTTGGGCTTGATTGACTGAAAGCAGCACACATCCCCCCAGTTGTTATCCTGAGAGCCTCATTTTCTCAGTGCAATGTTGCTTCTTGTAGCCTTCAACCCATTGGGCCTTGAGGCCTCTGCCAACATGCAACCCCATCATTTCCAGAAAGACCCCACTCCAAGGCACTATTTGAATTTACATTTTTGGCACATCATATAATGAGGTAAGAAAATGACAGGGAAAACATCCCATTTCTATAGAGTGCCAACAGAGATGTGTTTTCCCTTGTTTTCTAGGCAAGCTCAGTGTTTCCTGGGAGGGAAGGCATTGGTTTGATGTGACTGCAAGAGGTAGTTTTTTCCTGGTTAAACTGGATGCATCCACACATTTCTGAGTATTATACCATGTGCCTGATGGGTTATGTATTTGTGTGCATTAACTTGGAGGGAAAGAAACACAGCTTCTAAAGCAGGAAAAGATGTAGTGGATGTGTTCAACTGTTAGATATCAGTCTGCCCCAACATTACTCCTGCAGGAGCCATGAGTTCTCAGTTGTTGAGCTGCCTGGTCTCCAGTCTGCCAAAACTGGGGGCAAAGGGCAGTTCCCCAGGGACAGCCTTGTTTTTTAGGGACAGCCTTGGTTTTTTCCTTCCCCTTTTGTACTAACTATGCTCTGCTCTGGTGTTTGATTCTGTTTTTTCTGTGTTTTCAAGGGAGATGCTGGTGTCAAAAGTGAGTGGGACATTTGGTAACATCTTTGGTTGAACCCAAGAAAGGCTAGGAAGAAATTATCTGTGTGAAATGGAGGGTGTGTTTTTATTGGCTTAATATGGATGAAGGAACAAAAAGGAGGGAAAGAAAACCAACTCATTTTTACTCATTCTCTAAGCAGCAGCCACTGTATTGCTATAGCCAGGAGCATCTGAAAGACAGAAGGAATTTCAGTTAAAAAAATGCTGTTGTACATACCTAATTATAGTGATTGCACCTGTTAGAGAAAACAATAAGCAGTAAAATGAATAAACCTTCCTGGGACTCATTTTATCAATGAAGCATGACCATGTGAAAACTCCACAGAGAAAATCTACAAGGAAGGTGTAGTGTACTCAGACCTCCTCCTCTCTGATCTCCCATCCTGTAATCAGATGAACAAGGTAACCAGAGTTTAGCCTTGTGTTCATCTACTGGCTGCACATGGCTGTGTGCAGATGCAGATGTCCTGTTAATAGGATACCTTCTCTGTTTCAGTAATATCTTCCCACTCAGGACATTTACTGACATGTGGCTGCAATCTTCTGATGCGTAGGACAGAATGGTGCACAGGTCCTCAAAACCCTGCAAAATTTGACGGTTATCCTAAAAGTGGTGGGGAAGTCTGTTGATTCTCCTCAGAGTCAGTAGGTTGGTCAAGGATGCTGTTAAAAAACAGTTCCATCTGTGGTGATAACAAGCTCTTGGGTACAATCCCAGAGTCACTAGGAGTGGTGTGGAAAGCACTGTGCTTTACATGCTTTAAATGTGTTAACAAACGACTCTCTGCAACATGGTGAAAAATTGCTCATGCTCCACTGCCTTCCCACCTCTTGTGGTCCCATAGACCTCATCACATCCCTCCCTCAGGATCCACACGATCCTACTTGGTGTCTCCTCCTACTGAAGCAGTGCCCTGCTCCTGGCTGTCTTTGCCCCTTCTCCCCCGTACCTTTCCGAGCTCCCAATTATAGCTGCTCTGCACTGCAGAGGCACATCTAACACTGAGCTTTGAATGCTTCTGTGGTTAAAGCAGACAAAGAGGATTAGCCTTTTTAAAGAGTTAATGCTGGGTTTTTGCATCCAAAGATCTCAGAGCAGGGGAAGTGTCATTAGCAGTGTCTTGTGGATGGCAAAATTGAAGCATGAGGAGATTAAATGAATTTGTTTATTGGATGATTATTCTCTTGCCCCATTTGCCTCACATCTCACAGTCCATGTCCTGGGCCAAAGCCCTATTATGTGACATACAGACCAGACAGAGGAAAAGCCAAAGAAACAAGGAATCCTGTGACAGTAAATCTCATCTCTTCTTTTCTTTTTCCAAGAATGCTGGCATGTACAGAAGGACAAAGAAAAATTCCAATCTTTGTAAAATGTCTGAGTGACAGCCCTGGTGTCTGCAGTCCTTCGGACACTTTCTGAATGTGCTGAACAATGACGCCTCCAAAATATTACCCCAACAGCATGCCTCAGCCCTGACTTGGGGAGAAAGAGATGAATACTCTCTTTGATAACTGTCACCATTGAAAATCAGCCTCTCTTATTGTCAGCTGGAACAAGAGAGCTTGTAAGAGTCACTTGGTGATGCAAGCTTTGAGTTACCAGCTTCTGGGAGATGCCTTCAAATCACTGCTGCAGATAATATTTTTTTCCCACTTCACAACCATGTCTGCCCAAGTAGGTAAAGGTGTCCATAACTAATCAGTAATAACTTAGGCCAGATCTAAAGGAAACTGGACAAATAATTCATAATTTATTGGATGAATTTTACCTCTTTTTCTCTTTGTGAATTTTCTGTGCTTGCAGTGTTGATTTCTCTAGCTAATTGGTTGTTTGAAATTGTTTGCTGATGCAAATACTTCTTGGTCTGCTCTAGTCTCTAGGAGAAGTTCATTAAGAGTATCCCCAAACCAAAAGGAATTGACTAATTTTAATTGGTCACAGAAGCCACATGGCATAAATGCATTTTGTGGCATGAATATATATTTTTTCAATTCACTGACTGACAGTATCTTTTCAGACAGTTGTTTCCATTTAAATAGGCTATTTCTGTGAGCATCCCTTCTAATCAATATGCCTGCTGGTTATTCCTGCTAAAGAAACTCAGATTCCAGCAAAGATACTGGGAAAAAAAAAAAAAAAAGAACCTGGAAAAGGTATTTGGATGGAACTGGATGTGAAGTTACTTATCTGTGTGTAGGAATGCTTGTATTTGTGTACCTGCATAAGCACAGATATTATTCAAATTAGTTTAAAAGAGACTTGAATTTGCTTATAGTAAAAAGATAAACAGACACCCAGAATTAAAAAACATTTAAGTAAACTCTGCCTCTCTTCTAGGTGCTGCTGTATTATTATGCCCGCCTTTGGCCCAGGCAGCATCAGTGTGTGCTCCAAGACATTTACCAGCCACCACAACATTGTTTTGTTGTCCTAAGGACTTCAGAAGGGCTGCCTTAAAGAAAAGCTGAACCTATGGCCTCTTCCACTAGCATGAAACTCTAAGCTCACATCTTGTATCACAACAACTATAACATACAGTAGGCAGCAAAGAGGTTCAGACATGGAGCAGGGAGGGTGAAAAGAAGCCACCCAACCTGATAATGAAAAGCAAGCACTTGGCCTTGGTGTGGAGCATCTCAGATAAGTAGTTTAATTGGCAAGCTCTGGTGCTGGAGGGAGGGAAATCTAAGCTAAATTAAAAGATTAAAAAGATATTTTTTCATCAAGTGGCAAAATGGAAGAAGTGGACCAGTCTGCTCAGGAGAAAATGAGCAGAAAGGAACTGTGAATGTTGTGAAAATATATCCATTAGACCTGCCTTATCGAAACGTGCCTTTGCCAAGCATCCAGCCCTGCATCTCCATGGCAACATGGCCTCAACAGAGAAGAAAGTGTTTTTGTCAGGATGGGCCCAAACACGTAAAAGCCATTTCAATTTGGGGGCAACACGATCTTCTTCAATCAATACTGCACACATAGTAATGGCTCCTGCCACTTTTTCATAAATCTCCACTTTCTGCTTTCATTTCCTGAGGTTTGACATCACTGTGAGCTGGAGCTAGGTTTAAATTTCCTACAGTTTTCAGCCCACTCTGCCCTCATCTGCAACACAAGAAGTTTCATGCAACAGCTTCCTCCTTTGTGACACACTTGATACACAGTGTACCCACAGGTGGCATTAGCCTGGTCTGAAATACGAGACAGGCTTTGAGGAATGCCCCAGTGGCACCATCCATGGATGTAACAGCTGGAATTCTGGTCATGGCTGAGATGAGGGGCCTGGTAGAGGATGGGGACTCTTTCTGGCACTTACCTCTAAAAAGGTGCAAAATAGGATGCATCTTGACTCTCCAGGAAATTGTGGTTCCCCTTTTAGGGATGATTGATAGGTCTTCTCTCCACACCCTGTGAGTAAAAATGGAGTTTCTTCTCCATTTTTTCCCTTCATTTCCAGTTTGAGATCTCACTCTTCTTGACTGCCAGTTGAATGCATTGGTCTTTCCAAACAATCAGCTCAGCAGTACAGCCACAGAAATCACCACATGGCCAAAGGGGTTTCCGTGTGCATACAAGAGTCTGCAAGGATGTGTGCTAGGAAGGGAGAGATGAAATATGTAGGATATGTAAATGCCTATCTCTATTTTTCATTTAAATTAGTGAGTCTTAAGCATATGATCCAACATATTGCAGTAGGCTGCTAAATGCTTTACTGTGGAATTTAAACGTAAGATATCTTTTTTCACAATAACTGCAATCTAGCTAGACTTAAAGCAATGCCCTTTTTGTTGTTTTATATTCTATTTTGCCATTTGTAGAGGGATTTTTGAACGTATCTCCAACTGAGAGAACATATTTAGACCCCATTGAGAACTGCAATTTGGTGAAAACAAAGGCAAAGAGAATTCCACCTTTGTGTATTTTAGCCAGTGCAGAGGGAAACTCTTTCTCCAGACAGGTATTGTTGCTTCTGAATGTTACATGCAGGTCAATGATTTGGATCCTTCCTGTTCCCTGGAGGCCTTCAGGTTTTGAAGAGGGGCCATTAGGTGATTGACATGTTTGATTCCCAGATGAATTTCCCAGCCTTGTAAGCACACTCTGCATGTTGGTGTGGCACCCTTCAGTGTTGTGGTCAGAACCCAGAGGAAAAGAATACAGGGAGGTGTGTTTAAGTTACATTATTGCTATTAAATTAAGGTTATTAATTTAAGTTACATATATGCTATTAAATTAATGACTTGAATTAAGAAAGAGGCCATCATTGCTAAACCACACATTGTTTACAAATGGGTTTATAAATTCTGTGCTTGAGTCATCCCCAAGTGAGGCAGGGCATTTCTCTATAAAGGGTCTGTCATCAGAGCAGCTCTATACAATCTGTTTCAGTGTTTACCACAGCAAGGCCTCAAATGACCTGCACTTGCTTCATGAACCTGGCATAGGGAGTAGAAACCCCTCTGAAATAAGTGATGACGCCTCACTGCAGGCAGTGATACACTGGATGGGGTGCAAATAAGGATCTGTGTATTCTCTGTTCATCCGGCCATCTATCTGTCTATCTAACCACTCATCTTGGGCTGAGTGGTGGGGTCACCTGGAAGCTGTCAGTGCCTGGGAAGTTGTGCCATGAGCAAGGAGACTTAGAAAACACAAACCTGAATTGCTGTTTGGGTTCCTTCATTCCTGAATACAAATTTTAGTGGTCATTTGATAATCTGGATGACTTTCCTTATTGGTGACTTACAGTAATTGGTAAGAGAATTGAGAAGGATTGGGGCAAAGACAGTTTTAGTGAGCGTCTGTTGACATGGACTCATCCTTTCCAGACACTGACAGAAGAGTCCAGAAAATGGTTCATGGACTGGAAATCATGAGCTGATCATATTTTGACAGTGTTTTTTCAGAATTTTTCCAGACTGATTGTTTGGTGAAGGTGAATCTCTTACCACCCTTCTAAAATGAAATTAATCTATTGGAAATGAGTTTGAAATACCACCTGAAGGTATACCACCAGGGAAAAAAAGAGACCATTTTCCTCTTGGCTTCTCTTGGAACAGGAAAAATGAAGGTGGTGGCAGCCTTCAGCAAGAGAGCACTTCTTTCCTCATACCTTGTTTTCTGCACTTTCTTCTTCCAGAGCAATACCTTTAATGAATTTGGTGTCCTGGGGGTTGAAGATGGACTTCCTCTTACAAGAGTCATATTAGGACTAGCAAATAGAAGAAAAAAGCCCATGTACTCCTTTCCCCAGTTTAGTGACTTCTCTCATTCAGCCATGCTCTTGAAGTCTTCTGAAATTGGAGAGTTCAAGTGAGACCATGAGCTGTCACTTTATGACAGTTCAATTTCAGTCCATCAACTAAATAAATCTCTTACGAGGTGATTTATGCTGTGTCCCCTCCCAATTCTTCTTCATCTGCTCTGGGTAAGAGTAGTCCTTTTCCACTGAGGTTTGGGGTAGGCTTTGGACTATCAAAATCTGAATCTGTTGAATCCTGCAATCAAAAATTGCAGCACAGTATGGGGAGGAGGAATTGGTGTTAATGTTTGGGTAAAAGCTGGCTCAAAAGCAGCACACCACAAGACTTACTCTGTTTGGGGCAAATCCAGGACTCGTGTAGGATGTAGCAGATTGAGTTCAGTCTTTTTGTCTTTGAACTGATCGCTTCCAGTCCCTCAACACAGATGGGCTTCACAGGCCTGGTAGAAAAATACCTCCTAAAAGCACTGGAATCTGGAGAAAAGTTTTTTTGCTGCCTGCAATCAAGTCCAGAGATAGTAATTAGATGCTGTGCGTATGCTTGGTTCATTGAGATAAAAGTTAAGGCAGCCTTTTCTCAGTAGTGAAAGCCATCCCACTGGAATATTGATTAAAAAGCAGGGTTGATAGGAATAGATGAAGAGGAGGTGAGTGTATGAAGTGGACCAGTGAGCTGGGAACCAAGATGGTAGGGTGTATTTCTGCTATAATTCTTTCTGCAGCCTGCAGAAAATTTGCAAACCCGTCAGTGCCTCTATCTCCAAAATGAGAGCAGCTCCAAAGTTGTGGTGGTGCTGTCATATTATTTTTCTTTAGTGAGAATTAATTACTGTCTAAAAAGCACTTTGAGATCCCAGAATGAAAGGAGCAAAACAAATGCAAAGCATTGTATTGTTTTAATGTCTCTCCTATAGACCAGGATGGAGGCACCTTGCCACTCACACAATTACCTTCCTGCAGCTGCAGTCTGTTAACATATGCTACATCTCTACATCTAGGTATGGAGAAAGACCCGGACCCTCCCACCCATCATTTACTCCCCTTCCCCCCATCCATCCTTCCCCTCCCTTGCTCCCTGTTGCATTAAAAGAAGAGATGGCATTAAAGTAACTTTATCTCTTTGGTGCACACATACACAAACTCAATGGCTGGCAGTGTTGTGAGGCTTATTGCTGAGTGCGTAATGACTGCTGCTTTCTTGGATGAATGAATTCAGTGGGTGACAGGTATGTAATTCATGGCTTTGTAAAAAGCTTTGAGAGGAAGTGTATGAAATGTACTATATAAATGTCAATACACTACACACTTTAAAGCCTGTGAGTTGAGTCATAGGGAGGGTAGATTTAAGGGGGAGATCATAAATAGCAGAAGAACAGCTGGTTTCCCTGGGTAATGATGACTGAAGATCTGAGTGGTGACTGCTTAAACATACCTGCTTGGTGGAGGCTCTTGAATAGACCTCTCATCCACAGTCTCCAAGCACCTCACACTCCGCAGTGCATTTATTCTCCAAACAAGGAATGGTGTTATCTCAACATGTGGAGTTTGGGTGTCTCTGTGGGGAGGAAAACATGACTGGCAGAGAGGGGACCCCTGACTCACCACAGCCCCCCAGACCCTAATCATTGTGCCTTCAGACATGGTTCCTGTGGTGCTGCTGCCTGAACTGAATCCAAATAGGAGTTTTGGTATGATCCTATGCCCACACCAAACCCTCTCTGCACTCCCAGCACTGGCAGTGTCCTGTGCCTCTCCTTACACAGAGAGGAAGAACCTGGTCCTCAAGGGATGGGGTCACTGACCCATCTGCTTCAGAGACAGCAAATATTGACCAGCCTCTGTACAAAGGAGCTCTACTTACTTATGCTAAATCACTACATCCCCCTGGAAAATAAGGGCGGACAAGGAAGCTTTCACTGAACTCAGAAGAATGCCTGTGGATGCCAGAGCCTGATAAGAGGTTCATATTTTTGTGGCCATGAAGTTCCTGCAGCAACCAGCTCTGCCATTAATTGTTTCCCTGTAGTATTTTTGTTATATATATGCACTAATGCCTGAGGGAGCTATATAAAAGGGTCTTTGGGGCTCTTGGTTCTCTTGTCTAACTTGGGAAACTTCAGCTCTAGTATTTATCCCCAATTAATGTCTTTGCAAGGCTGATACTTGTAAAGCATTTTCTTGGCTGAGCAAGCACTGTTTTCTCCAGAAATAAGATAGAGATATTAACAGAAGTTACCAGCATAGGCAACAAGTTAACATACATCAGCAGATGATGCAAAAATATGAAGTATCTCAAGTTAGCTTGCTGCTTTTTTTTACCTCCTTCCCTGCAGATCACATTGTCTAATTACCCTGCCACATGAGAGAGAGATTGCATATCCATTTCGTCAAAAATCATGTGAGAAAAGACACTGAAAACCTTCAGTTTTTCTCATTAAGGTGCGTAAATCCACTTGGGTCTAATCTGGAGAGAGGATTCCTCATCATGCTGGTTTAACTTCTCTCTACCCTTGGGTTATTCCTTTGTAGAGAGCTCAGCACAGCGAGTGCCAGCACAGCCTGGATGCCTGTGGGCTCCTGCAAGGCATCCAGCTGCAGTATTAATCCTGCCCATGGCTTCCTGCTCTGCGATCATGCTCTGCTGTAACCTGAGTGAGGACCTGCAATTAAACCTGGAGAAATAGCGCCCTGCCTTTCATGAACAGCTCCACAAGCAGCAAAGGGAGCTGATAAAGAGGATTTATTTAGCTTCTCGAGGAGCTGGATATGTTAAATGTTATGACTTTTTAAGGCTCAATGCAATAGAAGCCATAAACAATGTGCAGTTGTAGAAATGAACAAAACAAAGGTCTCTGAATCTCAGCAATATGAGTGAGAGCTCAGGACTGCTTCTTGGCATATGTTCTTTCCAGGGCAAAAGGTGTGAAACACAACTTGTTCTGTGAGAACCTCTGCTCCTCCTGCAGGACAGCAGCTGCTTCAGGTACCATGGTGTGGCGTGGAGATGGACTCTCTGCTACCATGCAATGTCAGAGTTGTCTGCACCAGAGGGGACAGAGGTCCAGAAACTCTGCCACTGACTTTTATGGGAGCATTTAGAACTCTGAGTCTTTCCTCTTAGTATTGGTCTTGGGAGACCAAACTGAAATCACACATGATTTTTACTTTCTTTGCACAGTACTCACCTCTAATGTGGAGGTGTCCACTTCCACCTTCACCTTTCTTGACACGTCCAGTGTGCAGGTGAGATACCATTCCCTTGGGGAGAACCCAGC
Source organism: Donacobius atricapilla (assembly GCA_013397315.1). Taxonomy (NCBI): domain Eukaryota; kingdom Metazoa; phylum Chordata; class Aves; order Passeriformes; family Mimidae; genus Donacobius; species Donacobius atricapilla. The sequence continues at coordinate 856,169 of WBMY01003250.1, forward strand.
CCAAAGGATTTTTTTCTGCCATGTTTGCTTTGTGGCCTAGTGACTGACTTACTGCTTTCTGCATCCTGTACTTAGCACCAGTAATAAATTTCTTCAGGGACTTTTCCCTACAGTGATCCTCACTTTAGTGCCTCTCAAAGATTAAATTATCTTCCTACATTTGCTCAGGTTCATAGCAGAGCTGCAGGAAGAGGTCCCAGCATTGGTTCCATCCATGGAAAGGCTGAGCAACACTTTCTTCTCCCGTACTTAAAAGATGCTGAGTAACACAGGGAACCAGATTTTAAGAGGCATTTCATTTTCTGCTTTCTCTGTACTCAGCATCCTTCTTGGCAATGAATGAATACGTAATTTGGGGGGTAAAAGAGTGCAATCTTGTTTCATGAATCTTTATTTTCTGTTATTCTTTATAAATCTTTATTCTGCCTTACTTTCACTTCCTTTTTCAAAATATAGTTTTCTTTGTTTTCCTTGTGTCTTTCTCCCCCACCTTTTTTTTTCTTTATCTTTCTTTTCTTCTGCTGCCCTCCCAGCTTTTCATTACTGTCATCTTTTTTCCCAGCCACTGAACCCTTGATGTTGTTCTAATTGACAGACAGGGTTTAAAAGCACATTTGAAAGCGCCTGTCTTTTTAAATAGACTCCTATCTCATCAAAAGATGTACAGCAACATTCCATTAGAGCACATCATTTGAAAATAGATTGGGCTTTTAGCAACTGCACTCATATTTTTTTAGTTAGGCTGTTCTGCTGGGATTGTCCCTCCCCCTTGCTAGCCCTCACCATTTCCTCTTATGGGAAAGGGGAAAAGATACATTAAAGACAGATTAATGAATGTTTTGTTTTGTTTGGGTTTTCTTCCCTGTGTAGCTCTCAGGTGCTTGTTCTGCATGTTTGTTTCTCATGGCCATGACACTGAAAATTTTGGAATGAAAAGGGTGATGCAGAATGCACAGATACTGATGTAAATGGAGACAGCTAAAGAGCAGCAAAAAATTGGCTCTTGTTGAACTGCATTGTCTGGTATTTCATGAATGGGGATTCAGCCAATGGCTTTCTCAACCAGTTTGTGCACAGGGAATTCAGAACCTGTTCTGCAGTAAGACAGACAAGGAAGTGGTCACTGTGAGAGAGCTCTGCCGCACAGCCATGTCCATGCAAGGTTTTAAACAAGATCTCTTGGATATCAAAAACATGGCAAGTGCCAAAGCTGAAGAGGCTGTGTGAGACAGCAGACTTCTGGATAAAATCCTGTGGTGAAAAGCCCTGAACCCATGCTGAGCTTTGTCAATTGAAAGCCAAGTTTGCCACAACTGCTGTGGCCTTTGCATTGTGTGGGGATGGAAAGGCAAGATCAGAACCACCAGTGAGGCCAGGCTTTGGGCCTTGTCAGATGCGTGATGTTGTTCAGTGTCCCTGTCCCTATGCAGACACTTCAGCAGCTTTGATCCTGAGTTGGGTGTGGCAGCAAGTAGGAAGACTTTAGGTGTCCTAACAGAAGAGAGTGAAATGTCTGAAGGAATTGGGAGCCAGGGAAGGTACAGAAACCCTAGATTTCACCTGGTGGGACAGAGAACTGAGCCAAGCCTATGCTTACCCTCCCATTTTCTTCTGGGCAGCTGTGAACATCTGCTAAAATGTGCATTTTTCCTTATTGCCTGGAGTGATGGTTCTGCTCAGTTTCTACATTTAGAACATTGAAGAAGATGAAGATGGAAAAGGTCTTGCAAAGGTCTATTAGATTATTGTGGCAGTTTTGGTTTGAAACTGGGCAGAAACACCAATTAAATGTAGTTGGTTTGGTATGCCAATCTGAGTTTCCGGGAAAATGCACCAATTTATGTAGTAGGTCTAATGCTGGTCAAAACACCAGTGCACCCACTAGAATTATTTACTCATTTCTGCTGCGAGATAAGGATTAGGAGAGGAGTAAAGCAAGCTCAAAACTTTAAAGGGTGTAAAGAAAAGCTTTATTAACAGAATTAAAAGAAAAACAAAAGCAATCTGAATAAACCTTCAGTACACTTCTCTTCCCCCCCACCTCCTCTTTTCTTTCCCACCGGCAACATAAAGAGACAAAACCCAGTACTTTCAGTCAGTTTATCACCTCTAAAATAGCCTTTCTTCAGTTCACTTAGGGAGAGGAGTCTCTCTTGCCATGCCATGGAGACTTCTCCACAAGAAAGAATCTTCTCATGGCTTCAATATCACAGTGAATCTGCTGCCTGGGAAAGGAAAATCCATTTGCTGTGTGAAAATCCCTCGACTTACAGCTTTCCCCACAAATGTTTTCGAGGGCTCAATCTTTGCCTAATGGGGTACACTTTTAAGGATGAGCTGTTCAGAAGCAAAGGTTCTCTTCATCTATCTCTAAGATCATCTTCCTCTCTGGGAACAGAAGTAGTCTTCTTCTTCCCTGGGGGTAAAGGGTCTTCATCACTCTTGCCTCTCTCTGTTCAAGTTTCTCATTGGATCACAGCTACTTCAACACCTGCTTGCTTCAGCCTGGGTGCCTTTGCTCATGTCTACGGTTCGAACGCTCCATCCCCCCATGCTTCTCATGAATTACAGAGCTATTCTAGTGTATCATAGTTCATCACCATGGCCTTAGAAAAGAATTTCACCTTCTAGGTTTGAAGCACCTCCTCTTCCTCCTGTCTCTGGATTTCGGCTCCTCCTTCACTGACTTTGGTGCCTTTGTGTTGTTCTCTACATGCCTTCGCCTTTTCCTTTCCTCTGACTTGGCAGAGTATTGATGTCTGTAAGTTTCATCTGTTCTGCAGAGTTTTACAGGGCTGAAAGAGTTAATCTTAGCTGGGTCTTGCATCAGAAATTTACCTCTCACTGTTGGTCAGATGATCTCTGCCGGGCAGTGTCTGGAGCTGTTTCTGGTGGAGGATTTTTTGGCGGCCACGCTGTGGGGGGAGAGGGGCAGCTAGGATCTCAGCAGCCAGGCTAGGACTCAGCAGCAGCAGCAAGCTGTGGGCCGATGGCTTCCCGTCTCCAGGCCTGGCCAGCCTTCAGTCATCTGTTCAAAGGCTGGAAGCAAGAGAGCTTTTTCCAGGTTTTGTTCATTTTAAAATGTGAATCTCACAGAGGCATGTTCAGCTTTCTTAAGTGGTTCAACAAGGTGTTAATATTCTAAACTAGCCAGCTGATTGGTTTTGTCGGGTCCAAAGGAAGATGCCAAGGTCCTTACAGGGACCCACTTCCTCAGCTCATGGATTTTTTTCTTAACTAAAAACTAAACTGTTAAACCACAACAATTATGTAGTTCCTTCCATTACCTCTACAACCCCTCTGAATATTGTGTAATGGAAACGATTGTGTTCCTGAAATTGCTGAAGTTTCATTGCCATCTACTTGGCAATCATATTGAGATGCACCAATATACTTTACAAGGTCATAATTTATGAACTACAGTTCCTTGCTGTTCAACATCAGGGCTACTTCTGTCACCACCAGCACAACACAGCAAGTGCCCTTGCCTGAGCCTGAAGGCATCTATTGTTTTAGACTCAGAAGAAAACTGGTCCAGATGCAGAAGTTGGATCCAATTTTAACTTTAAATCTGCTAGAAGTACTTAGACCTGGGCATCTAGAATGTGCCAGGAAACAAAGACAAGATCCCCTTTCTGGAGTCAGAGGTGGTTTTTGTCTTGAGGCAGGAGCATTCAGAGGGCATGGCACCCATCTCTGCACCATGTACAGCAACTGTTTGCTCCCAGTTATTGGCATTTTCCATGACATACTCCATCCTCTTAAAACCCTGCTGGGGGAAAGAGGAATGGCCAGTTCTGACTTACAAAGGAGATGGGTGTGCAGGATATTTATTAACTGATTTTTCCAAGTCCTGAAGATCTGCCTTCATATACACTGTCCCTTCAGACACAAGACAGTCTGTTCCCAGCCTCTCAGTGTTTCACCCAGATGTGTCAGTGGAAAACATCATTTACCTTGGGGGCTAAACTTTCCATCCTAAGCATAGGTAGTCAAAAGCTATTGCTGTTCTAAGCCCAGGATTGATCAATACCTGGAATTTAATGATCCCCTCTCTCCACACCCCTGCCCAAGTTATTTACTCTTGCTATGCCACTATTAAGTCTGACAGGTACAGAAGCAGTAGGTACAATTTTCAGTCCCCACAAAGCAGGAGCTCAATGCTTCCCTTTCACTGTCCCTGTTTCATGTGTAGTAATGATAATCTCCATGGCTTTGTTGGATCCTCACAATAAATGGCTTCTCAGATTGATTAAAACCTCTACACTTGGCTCTCACTGTGCATTGATTTTAGCTGCTGCTTGTTGTTTTGTGTACATCACATCATAGAAATCGGAAGTGGAAAAGACCTATCAGTTATCAACTTAAATGTCTGATTCTCCCCACCCCCCACCTCAGTCATCTGTGATCTAGCAGGGGACAATTCATTACAATGTATTTGTGGCAATTTTTCTCCATCCCTTTGCAAATGGCCCAGGAACCTCCTTCCCACACAAGACCCAGCCTCCCTTAGCTACAGTGATGTCATGAGCAGGGAAGCTGGTTCCTGGCCTGTTACTTCTCTGTACTCAGTACAGAATGTCTCTCTGGAGCCTTCTAAATACAAATGCTTCCTTGGGGCTCGCTCCTCTCAAAGGAAGACACAAACAACCCAGGCTTTGAAGCTAATGGGTGTTTCTGTTACCCTTAAGCAGGATGCTTAAGTTCATACAAAGAACATTCCCACCCTCCCTATCTTTTACACCAACCTGTTGAGAACCAGTTTTCCTGCACAAGTGAATAAGCTGGTTCAGAGGATTTATCATTTGTAGAAGATGGTAGCTGTTGCCATTGATCCATCCTCCAAGTTTTGATTTCTCTAGAGAAATTCCTCTCTCATGCTGTCTGATTGCCAGTATTTCCATTATCCGAATACTTGGTAAAAAGTTGGACTCAATGACCCTGGAGGCCTTTTCCAACCTTAATGATTCTATACTTGGGAACTTGAAAACTTTTAAGCCCCTGGCTTAAAGGCTGTTCTACTTTCTGCCTTCCAACATGACTCTCAGCCACATCAGTAGGATGGACCTCTCAGAAGAGTTGTGGAGGGGAGCAGGATGGGCACTGCTTCTGTGCTGACCACTTCTTATCACACACACAGATCAGAGACCTCCTGCAGCCTATTGATTTATGGAGGTAAACTTTCCAGCCCAGTGCAGTAGAAGCAATGCTGCAGCACTGAATACCGCTCCCCAAGGCAGCTCACGGGAGAGTTAGTGCTGTGCAAAGGAGAGGACTGCACTGCATGGCTGAGAGCAGATGCAGGTGAGGCATCCAGTTGTTGGCTGCACAATATATCCCATCCTTTGACTAAAAAGCAGGAAGAAGGGATAAGGTAGCTGGCAGACAACTTTTACGCCTCCTTATTCCCAAAAGTGTTGAGCAGCTCTTGGCTTGGATGTGAATATTTTCCATTTTTATTGTCAGTAAAGTGCAGAACAATGGAGAATCATCCCTTGTTTTCTGTGTCTCTTCTGAAAAAACAAAGAGCTTCTGTGGACACATTAAATGGGCTGGATACAGCCAGCACAAATTCTACCCAAGTGCCCGTTATCTCATGTTTCCCAGTGTTAGGCTCTAAACCTGCAGAGGCACCCAGCCAAGAGAAAACAGGCCCTGGATGTGTTCACACCAGGAGGGACAGGTATCTCCTACAGTGAGACCTACAGAAGAAACTGTGGCTCCTGCACAGCCTGTGGCCCTGGTTGCCTTCTTAAGAGCAGTGTAGTGCAGGGATGAAGAAGGCACCAGATTGGCTCTGGATGGGAATTCAGGAGGTGTCTGAGGTCTCCCCTGGACATCAGGCCCCTGAAGACCACTGCAGAATCACAGCGACTGGGATGGACTTGAGACAGAGAGGGAAAACAAGTTCAGTGCTGTAACCAATCTGTAGAAGGAGCACCAATTCCGTAGAGAAGCAAGGGGCTGTTGGAGAGATAGCAGGCAAGCAGTTTCCCAAGGCTATTTGTTCATCTTATTTCCAGGCTAATACCCAGACCTTCATGCTTGCTGTGTTTGCTGCCTATCTGAAGTCAGCATTATTAACATCAATGCTTTTGTGTATTGAAATAGAAAAGGCAGAGAGCAGGGGGAGGGGAACAGTCACATTTATTTGTGGACACACCATGGTTCACCATCACTCACTGCCCTTCCTATTGCAACCCTTCTCTCTCAAATCCTGCTACCAAGATGTTAAAATCCCTAGGCACCGGCACATGAAAACTATACTGGCCCCCCACAAAGGTGGGAGACCTAAATGAATGCAGAACTGAATGGGCATCATTCTCCCCGTTACCAGGGACAACTATCAAATCCACTTCAGCTACTTCTAAAACCTCTTTGGAGGCTTCGAGAAGGGAGTTTTCAGTGCATTGGAGGAGAGGGCAGTAGTGCTCTCCTCCTTCAGCTCCCCTGTGCTGATGAGCTGCACACAATACCAACATGAACCAAGGAAAAGTGTGAGTTTAGCAAGAGACTTCAGGAGAATTCCCAGCCATTTGCTCTGGTATGCTAATGGGAGAGCAAAACTTTTATCTCCCTGTGCATGGGTTTACGTGTGTGCTGTAAAACCACTGTGTTATCACTTAAAAAGTTTGAAGAAGCTTGGTAAAATTTCCTCAAGCCTTTCTTTCAGGCTGTCTTGACATGGCTTAACTAGAAATTGGAAACTCTTGGCTGGTAACTTGTTTACGGATGATAGTTTCCACAAATAACTATGTATTTTACAAGTTTTCTTATCATTTCAGAAATACCCTGTTCCCCAATAAATATTTCAGCCTCTAGCTACAGAAAGGGCTGATACTATCCTCAGCACAATGTAGAGACAGTGAAATCACTGGAGAGAAGAAAGGATTGAGCCAACCAGGCTATGCAAGGTGGGAATGAGAGAGACTTTGGGGAAAACCAGCCATTGGCAAAATTGGTTGGATATTCCTGGTAGGTAGTAGGAGCTGGGAATCATTTTTGTTCACTGTTCTTCCTTCTCATTAGCAACAGTCTACACCCACATGAGGAAAATCAATAAATTAGGCTGCTTCTGGGAGACAGCCGACCTGGTATCTCTGCCAGTCACTGGCTGGCTGCGTGACCCGAGGCTCTCAGCCATAACGAATTTCTCTTCTGCTTTCCTATAAGAAAGGAGGCAGAGGCAGGCTATAAAGCATGTTGGAAACTGCAGATGAAAACACTAGCAGATCAGAGTTGGAGGTTTCTCTCTGATAATACATCAAGAATTATTATAGTTACTTCAAAAGGTTTTCCACTGGTTCACAGAGAGTCTTAATTTTTGTTTGCCTTTCTTTTTGGCATTTGTCCAAAGTAAATTTCTTTTTGACAGTGATGTTTCCATTGTTTCCACTCAAGTATTTTTCTAGTTTTGTGTTTTCTTAAGCAGCGTCTAAAAAAACCAACCAAACAACAAACAAACAAACAACCCAAAACCCAAAAAACCCCCCACCAAAACTGCATAGCTTACCTGGCTAATTGGGAGAGTTGAAAAGTTTAGATTGCCTCCACAGATGTCGTATCATAGCTATTGATAGCAGTAGGGTTATCATCTTTACTGGGAGCTCCTGCTGTTACTTCTACCCTGTTTCTATCGAAGTTTTCTTTGATGGCTTGAAGCTCCTTTTCTGCTACCTAGATCCTTAATAGCTCTGCTATCCTTTCCCCTCCTCCTGGTCCTCCCTTTTACAGTCTCAGGGTCAAGGCACTGAGGCACTCTCAACCCTAAACTTCTGCTATTTTATCAGCTGAGCTACGAGTTATTCTCACCAAAGGTCGGCACACTGAGACTTCTCAGAGATTTTTCCCCATATGTGTGAACTTGCATCAGACCATAACCTCCGTCAAAATTTGACATTTATCCTCTAATAGGGTGAGGGATGAGAGCCTGGGTTTAGGTTTGCACCAAGATCCATACACAGGGCCCAGTTTTTTCTGTGCCAACAGTGGTTATCATCCTATGGTGGACAGGCCTCTTCCTAGGACTGAAGAGCATTAATAAACCTTTATGTCCCTGAGACCTTCAGGTGGGCCACAATATAGATAAAGTGAGAAGCCTTATCACAATAGATAGTGCAGACACTTCAAGTAAGAGAAAAATGAAAGTCTGTGTTTGATCTTCAGTAATAAATACAGAAAAGGGCTTTGCCCCTTGCTGGACCTTGTGCTACTTTAATGAAAATAATTTCATGACAGTTTAAATATGAAGACCTACTGGAAGATCAAATTTTGCATATAATGCCCTAGACTGACAGCAGTGTGTTTGCCATATAGTTAAACCAGAAGAGTAAAGAAAACTCCAATTTTCAGGTAACTATACAAGCATAAAAATAACAATTTAGTGGGTTTGGACAGGATATTTTTTCTTTTTCATTCACTTGGCTCTAAAACAACCTCATCTTAAGAAATTAAGTTTGACAGGCAATTAGTCTATAATGTGGTGCAATCACTTCTAGTATTTGAAGGAAAAAATTGAAAACAGACTGGATGCTGGACTTTGAAATGTCTGCTTCAGATGTTATGGGCAGGAACTTCTGTTTTTTTGCATCTAGTACAGGTGACTTGCAGAACATCGGGTCTCTCACCTGGAGGCAAGATAGGCTAGGCGAGGCTAGCTGTGATATATAGTAGCAACTAGCATGAATTTTCTCCTACCTACTGGGACGTTTACTGCTGCTTCACTGCGTGGTAAGTGAACTCACGTTCTTCAGAACAGCTTATAAAGTCTAAGTCTCCTGCTTTTATTATTCTGCGGTAAGTTGTTTTCTGCCCCGAATGTTTCTTTTACAGCAACAGAGTGTGAAATGCCCACTTGGGGAACTAGGTCCTGAACTGCAGCTTATATAGGTGTTCCCAAACTGCTCCATTACCAGTCTGAAGTTTGTATCTGCACTCTTGTGCAGATGAACAAAAATGGGAAGTGATGGAGGTAGCTATGAAATCATTTCAGACTCACTTTCCAAGCAAGAGTCCTGCTGCTTTGCAGTAGTGCTCCTCTGGCAGTGAAATGTCCTCATTGCAATGCAGAATTGTCATCACAGGCTGCACAGAGCCATCCCTAGCACAGACCAGTCCCTTTTCCCATTATGTCTTGCCTTCATGTGCAAATTACTTACTCTATTTCTTGATGACTGTAATTTACAGAGAAATTCCTCGGCCCTACATGTGTTTGTGAGCTAGGGAAGCAAGATGTGCTGTGTGTGATGAAGAAGAGAGGATGATGAAGTAAACAGGAAGTTTTCTGGCACAGGGACTGAACAAGGTGCAGTGAAATGTTCACCCACAGTAAGAACTGTTCACAGGGTAGGGGCAACAAAGAAACCCCAGAGCATCCAGCTCTCCTGCCACACTCCTGGGCTGTTTTTGAAGGTCTTAACTATGGATATTGATCCTCTGACTAGGAATTCATAGTTCAGATGTCGGATAAATCTTGCCAGCCAACCTGAACAAATGTATAGTCATGGATGGGGCCCAGTTATCTTCATGAAGCATCAGTTGGCCGGTTGGGAAGAGTGGTCAGCACTTTCCAATGCAGAGATTTTCCATGAAGAACTATGAAGCTGCTTTTAATGTAAAGTCATCCCTCAGCAGCACCTCCAGAACAGTTTAGGACAGGGAAGCATTAAATGTCAACCAGCATATATGACACTCTTCATCAAAAGGATGAAGAGAGCTCAATAGCATCAACACCCATTATCTTTTAAATGAATAGAGCCCTTCTGTCTTCGGATATTCAGACCAAATAGAAGCTTGACAGTGTCTCTACTTTTCAAAGTTTTCCAAGTTTCTTCTCTTTTGGCAGGAAAACACCCAGGAAAGGAGACAAGAGTTTTTCACTGTAGTGAATCCAGCAACCAGTAACAAATTCAAATCCAGCAACAGCTAACAGGGACTATTTTATTACTTTCAGTCAAAAATCCTCCCTCTCTTGCTCTGCAACAGGCTAAAAACAGCCTGCAGCCTCCAGAGCCTTCCTGGAGTGACTGCATGGCTGTGCATGAAAATATTCTCCATCTTTAGCCTGAATTCCTTGCTGTATAGGAAAGAGAATTTTTAATGTCAGGTATAAATTGTTAACTTAGTGACAATCTGGATCTAGTTAACATCCTGGGGTAAGTCAGGGTTTTTTTCCTCCCATGTCAGCTTTCCCTAGTAAACACTGATAACACTAAGGGCCTTTCTTATCATTCATATTTTGAGAAAACCATTTTGTTTGCCCCTCAAATGCCACTGCTAAGTTGCTAACTCATCTCAGGCAGTTGATGCAACAACAGTAGAGAAAGATAAATATACTGATACTTACTGCAGAGATAAATCCCTTCTTGTCCCATCATGTCCACTCCTCTCTAGGCACCAGTTCTTACCTCCAGCCACCTTTGCTCTGATGGGTGCAGAGGTAACACAGGTGTAGAGCATGCAAGAACTCATGCAGGGTGCATACTCAGAGGTCTTCTTCTGAAGAGCAGCTCCAAGAGGGATAAAACCTTTGCCTTCATTCACTATAGTGGGATGAGACAGTCAAAGCCTTATTCCTATTTAAGAAAAGAGAAGGAGGAGCAGGCTGTGCTTTTCTTGATCATGGTTACAAAGACCAGCTCTAAACTCTCGACATACCTCAGCTGTGAGGGAGGAGGTTCAGGCAGAGGCAGGAGCTGATGGAGTTCACCTGTAGATCCCAAGGTACCCACCCAACACCTGAGCCCCAAACACCTCAACTAGAAAGCATAAATTACCCTCACATGGCAGCTGGGCCTGTCCTAAGGTGCCCTTGAAGGGAGTATTCCACCTTGAGCTGACTGATGCTCCTATTAGACAGATGGGAAGTGAGAGGGCAGCCTGATGAACTCTTTAACTTTTACCGGTTTTCCTCTTCCAATCTCTTAGCTATTTTAATTCCCCTTTGAAGGCAATAAGGAAGGGGCTTTTAGTTCACCAGGCTCATCTGAAATCCCAGTGAAGTGACTGAAATTCTATCTTAATATTCTCTGTGATTGCTGATTCTGGTGGCTAGTTCCTGACTTTCATGGCTTTTGCGTTTCTTTCTTTTCAGTAAATGGGTGTGCTTGTTTCTCCTCCAGCACAACAGACAGATGGCTATGATGATTTTGCTAGGCCAGGGCACTCTTGGCTGGATTCCCCAAGTGAGTAATGTGGTGGTAACTTTGTGGTGTTTCCTCTTTACTTCAATGCTAAGCAGGGAGGAAAAATGAGAGGGGTTTATCAAGGGGTAGAGGAAGGGGAAAGTCAGCTAATGATGAAGTTGGGGAAATAATAACAGCATGGAAGATTTTTGACAGGATTTTTCCTTGACTAACCTCAGCTGGGCTCATCCTAACTTCTGGAAAATGGTAAAACAATGTGAGGAGGTGGGGAGAAACAACAGCTTGGCCAGTGTGTCCAAAATTTTTCTTTCATTTTACAAATGCCATTAAAAATTGGGACTGCAAAAGCAGCTTAGAGATGACATTTCAAAGGGGGCTGAGTGTGGAGAGAAATTACAAGATAAACAGGACATTTTCTATCTTTCCCCTACCTCCAGCCTGTGTGCAAGGAAAGATAACAGCAGCAGGAGGAAGCAAAGTCTGCCGTGGAATTTAGCTCTTCTTTTTTCTCTTGTAACAGGGAGAGAGGGAGAGACCCCATGTGCTTCTGAGGCATCTCTTTCTGCTTTGAACCTTATCAACAGGGACTGTGCAATGCAGTTTCTTTTTCTCCTTCTCCTCTAACTTTTGAAGCAAAACACTTACGTGCAAGGAATGTCAGAGCATCTGACAGCCAGGAAGATAGGGGAAAAAGCTAAGGAGTAGGGAGGAGGGGGCTATTGGTTTCCCTCCTCCTCCTTGCCTTTTTTTTTTTTTCTTTNAGTGTAGAGATATCTTTCCCACTCCTCCCTTAACAAGTCTCAAGAGCATGGCCTGTGTTGAGTCAAGCAGATTGTTAAGGGAGAATGGCTACCAATGGGATCTCAAAGATGCATTCTTTTTTCAGGAATAAAGGAAAGAGAAAAGGTCTCTTGTCACAGCTGCTCACTGTTTATGAAATGTTTTGCCTCTGTGAGACCTACAGGGACTCTGGGATTGTGCTGAATTTGTTGATCTTCCACATTTGCTTTGGAAGGGATCCCTTGCCACATACCTTTGCAAATAGAGACAGTTCATATATGCATCACTACTCACTCTTTTCCAGGTTTATATACTCTATTAATAGGCATTCAGAGAGGCTCCTTAGTGTGGCAGGTAGGTGTAAATTAGGCAAGGAGGGAGAGGCTGTGGTTTGCAGGGGAGCCATAGGATGCTGGACACACCTGAAAGACAGGCCAGAATTAGGGATCTAGAGTAGGAGCTGAGCTCAGCTTGGATCCAAGAAAGGATTCTTGGTGTCTTGCACCATGCTTTCATTGTGCCCTGGCACAGTTTGAATGAGTTAGGCAGAGGTTCAAATCAAAATCCCAAACCAGGACTTGGAAGAAGCTTGGAGCCAGATTTGAGCTTTTGCAGATGGTCCCTTTATCTATAATGAGGTCAATCAAAACATCTGATCTCAATACCCTTGAACTTCTAGAGCAGGCCATGAATTTGAGCCTAGGCATATGGGATCATCTGGACTGTGCAGTGGTGTTTGCCAAGTGCTTTTCTTTCTTGGCAGTCTGGCTAGGTCCCAGTACTGTTGAGTTTTTTTAGATGCTTCACGTAAAAACCTGAAGAAAAGGGGCCTTCCTGGACAGCCTTTCCCCCCAGATACTTTGTAATTCATGTCTCCTTTCAGGAGAGGTGCTTAAGGTGAAAGAAGTGGATGACTTGTTAAGCATCTCTTGTTTTAAGAGAAGCCTTGAAAATATTGTCCTTTCTTGAAGCCTAGTTTCCACATGTGTGAAACTGGACACTGGAAAGGGCAACTCTTCTGAGTTCAGCTGGGCTCCAGGAGACCAAAACTGCCAAACGCCTGATTTTGTTGCTATTTTAACAGGATAGCTTACTCTGCTCAGGAATTGCTACACAGTAATGATGAGGAAGGTATAAAAAGTCTCAGGGTTAAATAAGGACTGTGCCTGGGTGAGCAGGGTCCTGCAGGTCTGCTGCTCCATGATGGGACTGAACATCCAATCTAATTTATCAGCTACCTCCTGAAAGATGACAAAAATCTGCTACTGGGCTTGCACTACTGTTATTAGAGAGCAGCATGTGTGTAGAATAGATAAACCAAGCTAGGAGGAGTTTGGAAGATGGGGAGTATTACTTCCAGTAAAACAAAGCAACCTGGTAAATTACAGCCCCCTACAGTGACATAGCAGGGAAGGGAAGTGAATGTACATCCAAGATGCTGAGGGCAGTGCTGTCCATCACCAGGTGAGCAGAAAAGATATGGGCATGGCACGAGTCTCAAGGGCTTGAAGGTGGGTAGAAGGGAAGCTTTGGAGCAAGGGAATGGGGAGGTCATTGCAGAGAACCCTGTCAGGCAGTGATTGCTGCAGGCATGTGAGAGCAGGTGGCTTCTGTTTTTTCTGTGTGAAGAAGTGAGAAAAGTGGTTTTGATCTTTCAGGGATACCAGGCTCCTGTTGGGCCTCTTGAAGTCTATTTATGGTATTGTTTATACTGTATCACAGTTTTCAGTCAATCTGTGTCCCCAACTGCTGCTCATGGAAAAAACGGAATTCAAGAGAGGGGGGTGTTTGAAATAATGGAGGAGGAGGGCATGGATTGCATGCTTTGTTCAGCTGTGAGACATAAAAATGGAGAAAAGTGGGAATTGGGGAGGGGAAGGACCAAGTCAAGTGGAGGTATGTGTGGAGACCAGCTGTTAGGTGCAAATCCAGGGGGGACAATGCTCTAACCCAAGTGCCATCCAGTTCATCTCAGAACAGTTTTCAAGAGGACCTAATTTCTGCTTTCTCATTGGGCTCTGCTGCCCTGTGCACGTTTGTGATTGCTGCTGTTTCCTCCAGCTGTTTGGACACTTGGCTTTTGCTGACAGTGATTTGCAGTAGCAAATGGGTGGTTCCCACTTAGACAGGGACCAGTTTAATTCATGCCTCTCTCAGCTGCAGTCCCAGCATTCCTAGGCACTGCCTTGAGGTGCAGAACTCTTCCCTGCATCCAAAACATCCTCCTTAGAGCAGCAGCCATCAGAGAGCCAGGGTTATCTGACATCTGTGCTTGCTCAGTTTCTCTGGGAAGGCTCTCCTCTTCAGCCAGCACCTCCCTCCCCAAGGTCTGTCTCTCTCCAGGCGTTCAAAAAAGGAGGGTAAAATCTCTCCCTGTTAGTCCCAGACTTCCCATTACACTCTGTTTACTGGGCTGCTCATTTCTTGCAGGAGGGGTAAAGAGGTCTGAGAGATGAGCACCGGAACAGGGATCCACAGACTCGAGTAAAGGAATATGCAGGTGCTGGAAATGTCTTTCAAATAGGAAAAAGAGTATCAAGTCCCCTGCAGATAAATATAGGGGGGCAATTAAGATGTTCTGATCATTAGATCCACCATGTTATGTCGCCATCTCCTCTTCAGAAGGGACAGTGAGGCCAAAGTCGAGCTGAATTACATGGTGCTGGCAGTAACAGAGGTCTGGGACTCAGTTCAGGAAGCCCTTTCTGACTGAAATCCTCTGAAAAGTAGCCGTGTACTAGAAAGGTCTGAGGAAGTTAATGGGAGTTCCTTTAGATCATGGGAATTCCAGGTGGGCTTAGGATGCAACACACCTTGCAGGGCCTTCCACAGGGAGCCTCCATGGAAGCAGCTGCTGGGTAAATGCCACAATTTAACACAATTGGAGGAGATCTGGCTGCGAGCCAAGCTGGCTTTTACCTGGACACAGGTTGGGTGCATAGCATACTATGCCATTAAGGTGCACTTGGTATGTTTGCTAGCACAGCAGCTGTGTCCTGCAGTCACTGTACCTAAAATAGAAGATGTTTTAAGCCAGACATTCTGTGTATTGTAAATTCAGCAGCACTCCAGGTGCATCTAGGCAGGGTGCATCTGTTAAGCTTAGTACATTGATTTTAAAAGATCACTGGATTTTGCTTGTGCTAGACCCCATGTGTTTTGCATTTTCTTTTCCCAGTAAGCCAAGTGTAAATAGAAATAATACTCAGGATCTTCTAATTGCTGTAATGTGTAATCTGTGTGCAAAAGCACCATTTGTGACAGATTTTCCTAGGAAGTGAAAAATAAGGTACAAAGTCACTCCTGAAGTGATTCAGTTCTTGGTAAGAAATTGAAATACTAAATTAACATGACATCAGGCACTTCAGAATGGCTATGGATCTAGTAAAGAAAACAAATAGGATAAAAATCCTGTAGGACCAGTAGAGACTAAGCATACCAGATCCAAGTGCTACTCAGGACTGTGGGTAACCTAGCTAATATTTACTTTGCTAGCAGCCATATGTGAAATCAGGTATTTTCACAAGCATTTCAGAATTTGATCCTGGCTGATACCTTGGCATTTGCAGTGAAAATCACTGTTTATTAAGAAAAATGTCCCCAGGACTGCAACAGGGATACAAGTTTTCTGTCTGCAAAAAGTGTTGAAACAAGATGCAGCAGCAAACACCAGGGACACTATTCACTACAGAAACAAGCTCTCCTTCCAACACCTTTGCAAGATGTGTGAGAAGGAACATGTGGCAACATGATTCATAATAATACTGATTTTCATTGGGAAAATAAAATGAACATGTTATATATTTATTTTGGTCTTTATATCAAATTACCTGTTGTTACTTGACTGTTCTGAGCTGCACCAAAGACAAAATATTCTTTATTCAGTGCAAACAGTGAAGTGCCTGCCATAATCAAATGGTTTCTTACCTGCCCATGAAGTATGGAGTTAGAGTCAGGTGAGGAAACAAGAAGGGGCCGCCAGAGGAGGGGACCAGGGCACAGTTACAGCATTGGAGACATGGGAAGGCTGTAGAGGCTTAGCCCTTAGTGATGCTGTGAACTACCCTATCTCTTTCTGCTTCCCTGCTCCCTCCAAAATTGATAACAAGGACTAATACAGTCCTACAGAATGGATCAAATGAGCTTTTGAGCTCCCCATGTCCCCTAAATCAGCAAATCTCCTTGTGGGTAGTCTGCCAGTCTCACGCTGGTAGCACTGCTCTGAGAGTGTGACATATTCAAAGAGGTCGTGAGCTCATTGTTTCCCCCACTCTCCCTTCACTCTTTTTGTGTCACAAGTGTTCTGTTTTTTTAAACGATGCCCTCCTCCAGCACAAATTGACTTGGGCAGTAATTTGTCATGTCATCTTCAGTAAAATTTAGAACAAAATGGTAGAAGATTCATGGAGGAGCATAAGCGTCACATCTTTTATGCATTTCAGATAGTAAAGTATAAATCAAAAAGCCTAGGGAACTGTTTGCAGGAAGACAACAAGAAAAAAAAGTAAACCATAGTGAGTAAAGTGAGACTCTATCTGTGTCTGATCCTGAACTGACTGGTCTGGGATTTAATTTTTAATTGTTCAGGGACATATTGTCTTTATGTCAGGGTGGATACAGTGCATAAAATAGATCTGATAGAGACCCAGCCCATGCTCTTCTTTGCTTATAAAATCAGGGTGAAAGTTAAACCCTAGGGGACACAGGTAAAAGGCTTCATGCTGAGGGAAAGGAACTCAGGTTAGGACCTGATGTTCTAACTGCTTTGAGGGGTTGGTCATTCTTAACCCTGGAGAAAAATGACCTCTCTCATATGATTTTGGCCTCGGGTAAATTTAGCTTCAAAAAATCTTCTGCATATCTCTTTAGTGGGAATGAGTTTCCTCCTCTGACTTGGAGGTCTGAAATCATTTTAAAACTGAGCACTTAAATCCCATCAGAAGTGAATGGGAGCTGGCTGAGCAGTTTCTTATACATCACCTTTGTGGTCTGAGGGTGAAGCCTCTCCCTCCAAACTGGGGCTGATTCCCACTTTCCCAGTGTCACTTGCCCTGTTGGTTTTGAGAGCAAAAGCTTTGGGAAGGAGAATTTCCTCATCCCTTGTTCCTGAGCAGCCTCCAGTCCCTGTGGCCACGATGTGTGGTTACAGAAAGCACAACATTAATGAGATGTGAAAGGGTGGGGAGGGCTGGCTACATGCAGCTGCTGGGATGTTCAGCATTTATTTCCTTCCTGGATATTCATACCTGCATTGCCTGTCCCACACAGCTCAAGGAATTGATAGGCCAGCTGTGCCTGCCTCTGATCAATCCCCTTCTCCACTCCAGCTGATGCTTTGGGCACAAACCTTCTCACATAGCATCCTTTTTTTTCCTTCCCCCCCCCCCNTTTTAAAAGTACACACAGCTATATGGTAGGAGAGATTAAACAGCAGCATAGGAAAAGATCTCCTGTGGGGAAATCTGATTTTACCCTTTTAGGAGGGTTTTCATGTTGAGAGTCAGCCTGCATTTCCACATTGTATTTGAAGGTCACTCATTGTCTTATACTGCTTTCTACAACAAAACTGAGAGGAGTATGATGAGATCTCATAGTCACCAGAGAGCTCATTTGTTCAGCAAATCCAGCCATGACCCTTTCTAATGTTTTCTTCCCCTCTCTTCTGCTGGCTTGTTTTTAGCTGAATGCTTCCACTAAAACCTCCCTATCAATATTCAGAGATGATTTCTGAAGTTTGGATAAAGTCTATCAAATCTAGCAGAGACCAAAGTGCCAGGCACATTTGCAGAGTTTAAACAGCTGCCAGAGACTACAGGATCAAAATCTTCAGGTCACTTCTGCTTCTTCTTTGGTGGGAGAGGTAGCATTATGAATTCTTTATTTTATCAAGTACATTTGAATGTGGCAGAAGCTTATGTGTGAAGCTCAGACTGGGTCCAGCTCTGCAAGTGCTGGCACTGCAATTTTTTGCAGGAGTTGGGAGCAGCCTGCAGGGAAAATAAGCATACTGTGCCTTGCCTGGATTTAGTCCTGGTGTTGATTCAGATGTTCATGGAGAACAGACCTGGTGGCCAATTAAAAGTGCCCTGTTTCCTTTTGAGTCTCTTCCTCATGTGAAAGGCAGAACTAAAACTTTTCAGTGTATGAAACACTGAACTTACAGACATGGAATCTGTCTGCCTAAGCACAGCCTATGAACACTGAAAAATTGTTAGAAGTTTGGAAAGGAAAGACTTTAAACTCAGGGATTTGTAATCTTCCGTGGTTGTTCCCCAAGCAATGTTTCTGTCTGCCTTCTGCCTAATGAATTATCAAAGCTAAGAGAGTAGCATGAACTTTCAGAAAATATCCTTCAGTGCCCCTTATGGCTGATCTGGAAATGATGCTCATTATAGCACCATGTGAGCAGGATAGGTAACCCAAAGATGTCAGGAAGGGCTGCAGGCTGAAAAGCTAACCAAAGGTTTTTTTAGACATTTTATTCCTCCCAGGTATGGCATTAACAGTACCATTAACTTAGTAGTTTTATTTTATTTCTCAGGATTGTGCCAAATCAGAGTTTTCTGTGAAAACAGTATCAGCCTGCTCCAAGATCCAAGATGCTCAAGAATAACAAATGGGAGCAAAGGCTGGGTCAGGAGTTTTCCACTTTCCAGTCTGGGAGGAGTAGAGTTCCAGGCCCCAGTGGTGCCTGAGCTGTAGCAGGGCTCACTCTGGAGAGGGAAGGGAAGCCTCAGCTGGGACAGGAGCTTTCTAGGGAAGGAAATGAACCTTTTCCATTCCTTGAGGTCACCCATACTCATTGCCCAGTGTGCACTTGCCCATGAAGTGTGTGAAGAGTGGGCACAGGCAGCCAAACCAGAGGGTGCTGCACTAATGGAGAGCTGTTATCCACAGGTTATATGCAATGGGTCTAATTATCTACATATATTTACTGGAGATGAGGGGAATGAGGGTGTGAGGAAGAGGGGGATGGGTGGGAAAAGTCCTTTCAGTAATTGCAATGAAGTGATTAAAAAAATTCAGGAAACTGGAACCCTGCTTTGTACTGTCTCCATCCCTCTCCCCCCACCAGGTTTCTTTAGTTTTTACAAAGAAGCACTGGGGAGATTATTTATCTTTGATCATTCTGGGATCAATCTGCAAATGTACAACCTCACTTTAAACCTGTGCTTGCCAACTGTTAAACTCCACATTACACCCTGTTTTTTAAATGCCTCAGGAAGATGTAAACTGCAGACAAAGAGGAGATGGATGATTTCAATGAGGCATGTCAGGAATTGTTTGAAGAAAGCAGCTGTCCCCCATCCTGGTTAGCTGCACAGCACTCCGCCAGCTTAATTTCAAAAGTAGGTAAAAGTACAGAAAAGGGGTAGAGAGAATGACTGGAGAAGGGAGCTAGCTAGCAGCAGCAATGCTGATTTTTCCCATCCTGTTTATTCAGATGGCTTGTTAGGGATTATTTTACTCCTGATGCTGTTTCACACCTTATTTAATACTTTCCTATATTTTTTCACCCTTCCTAATTCCAAGGGTTCAAGATGGCTGTTTTCTGCAGCCAGCTAAAGCCTTCAGAGCCGATAATCTGGGGATTCTCTATGTTTGATATACTTACCACATTGCTGCTCAACTCCCATGCTTTGCCTCAAATATTTATCAAAAAAAAAAAAAAAAAAAAGGAAAAAACCCCAAACCTTCTCCAGGCTGTTTCCTCCACACAGCCTTTGCTGCTGAAGCTTCCCATGTCACCTTCCATAGGGAGCTTGCGGGATGCTGATCTTTTTGTTTATTCATTTATTTTTGGCAGTATCACTAGCTCTCTCCAAAGAAGAGGGTGAGGGCATTTGAGAAGATAACTTGTAAACATTTATCATGGCTTTACCCAGGTGGGCAGGCACAGTCCTCACTCTGGAGCCACGTGTGCTGTGTGGGTGATGAAATGCCATGTCTCAGCTCCAGAGCTGGCTGCATGCTGGCCATCCAGCTAAAATCTGCATTTTATTTGTCTGGTGCTGCTCATGTTTTTGCAGAGGACAGGGCAAAGATCCAGCTTCAATAAAGACTTTTTAAAGTGACACTCATAAAATTGTGCCAGGAACTCAGTTTCCTTATGTTCAGCCAAAGCAGAGAAAAGTGAGGAAGATGGCTCCGTGTTTGAATTGCTGCTTTTTTGTGGTTTTCCTGTTTTTTTATTTTTCTGGGTTTTTTTTTTTGGTGGTGGTTTTTTTTTGCCTGTGTAGTACTAAATACTGAGCAACAAAAGTTTATAATTTGAGCAATTTTTTCTTCCAAGATTTGGAATTTTCTCTTATTGACTGGCTGTAAGGTGTGCTTAAAAATTCTACATAATACTATGTCTTCAGTAGCCAGGACAATTCTGGAAAACAGACCTTTTTCTAGAACTGAGAGGAACTCTCCAGGACACTATGCCGTCCCAGATTTTAGGAATGGCATGTGAAACAAGGAACTGTGTGTCTCTTGCCAAAGACACTGTGTTTTCCCTGACCCAGTCCTTCTAAGACACAGCCCCTGGTAGAACGCTGGCTTCCAGAATAGAGGCAGAAAACAGGCTTCTGGCCCCAAACAGTGTGGACATTGATGTGTGACTCAGTACAAAATTATGATTCCTGTTCCCTGGAAGGGATGAGGCTGCTTCTAGATTTATTAGCCTGGATATTTTTTCCTGGTTAGGTTTGCTTGCTTTCCCTCCTGCACGAGCTGTTGGAAAGCATGGTTTTCCAAGCAGTGACTCCTAGACCTGCAGAGTTTCTCAAGGCTAGCGTAGGCAGCACACAACCTTGGCTCAGAGAGGCTCCTCTGTGGTGGTGTAAACCTTCCTTGCACTGTTCTGCCAACTCTCACTTCTTTTTCTTGATGGTCTGCAAGATAAAAAAGCCTCTACAGAACCAGTGCTGCAGGCAACAGGGACTCTGTGGTTTCCATCAGCTGGTGGTGATGTTGATGATATATATAGAAAAAGAAATTATATTTAACAAAAGAGGAATATTTGTCCTCTGCATGAGACTTTCTCCCTCTCTTCACTCTCTGTTTACTGCTGCAGGAAGGTAGTGACTGGCTGGGCAGCCCTGAGCTTTGCTCAGCTGTCTGGCTCCTGCTTGGATCTGAAGCGGCTGAACCTGCTGTGGGGCTGGAGCTGTCATGGGGCTGGAGCTGCTGTGGAGCTGGAGCTGCCATGGGGCTGGCTTTTCTCCTGCTGCAATGAGAGAATGAAGGCTCCACTGAAGGCGCCTTTATGTCAAAGCCCTACCAGAAGACAACCTCTGCTCCTGAGTGGATGGGTAAATTTTATCTCTAGACTCTACAAGAACATCAGGGCATCTGCCAGAGATTTTCAGCTGCTCTCTGTATTCCTGTTACAATGTTATTACTTTTTTTAAAATTTTCTTTCTTTACCCTAACTCATTTCACTGGCACTTTTACCAGCATTTCCTGCATTTTTCGAGATGTCATAATCTGGCTTTCTGATGACCTATCACAAGAGGAAGTTAGGCTACTTATCAGTATAAGGTACCTTGTCGACCAACTCAGTAGCAGTGTTATATTTAAACAGAAGCAGATGAAAAGTCATGGGGAATAGAAACCACTGCTGCAAAGGTTTTAAAGAAGATGCTGTTGTGTGGAGAGGGATATGGGGGGAGGTGAAGTTGGAGGCTTCAGAGTTTGCTGTGGGCTCAGTGAATAACTTATTCTGTCTAACACTTGCCATGAAATATCCTAACAATACTCAGGCACTAGTGGTAGAAGAGATATTATCACTTGGGGAGACAACAGAAATGGCCTTATCATTTTGACAATGGCTTTTTTCCCTTATTATCACTAAGTAACAATATCTCTATTTCACTGCCACTACTGAGCCATTGTTTTTTTGATAAATAGAGTCCTTTTTGTGATTTTTTTCCCCCCACTTGTATTTTATCCTTTGTGCATGTGAGCAGATTTAAAAAAAAGATGTTCCACCTGATGGTGCAGTATTAAAACTACATCTTTTAAAAACAGAAGAAGCTGTCAGAGGCGATAGCTACACAAATGTATGGCTTACCTGGTATCTAAGGGAGTTATAGTGCCCCTAGGCTTAAAGGAACTCCATTCTACCTGGGTTCCCACCCCCCTGAATGAAAAATGGGAATGTGTAAGAGCTGGAGTACATGAGATGTTACTACCCACTGGTCAGCAGGGATGTCATATTGCATTCAGAATTGCCTATAACAAAATCTGCTTGCTTTGGTGTCTGGTTGGTTCTCAACTGCTCAGATAAAGGCACCATCTCCAGCCTGGATATAATTCATGCAAATGCAATGCTCTGTGTTCTCCTCAGTGTGCTCCCAAAATGCTTCAACATTTGAGGCCACATCCCAGTTTTTTTCTAGCCCTGTCTCAGAGCTGGAAAACCTGGATGGACCAAGCAGGAGTTAAATTGAGGGTATATAGTTCCATTAGGTATGGTATATAGTGACACCTGGGCGTATTCACGTTTGTGTCAGCTGAGTACTCATCCTCATTTACCCTCTGTTCCCTTTCCATTCCTTTCCCATGCCCATCCCCATGGTGTCTGAGCACTGCTGTCTACCTGACTTACCATCAGTGTAACGGATTGCCATCTGCCTGGGCTGTGAGTGTGCTCTCCCCTTATGCACTCATCATCCACAGTGGCCCTGTCTGGATACTCCTCTCTGCTGGTATCATCAGCTGCCACTGCCTGGTCTATGCACAACAGAGCCCTCCACCAGAGCCATTGCTATGCTTACAGGCATCCTGTGGGCAGTGGGACCAACAGAAGTCCTAAATAAAGGTACCACTGCAGTATTTCCATAAAGACTCCCTACCTACTGTGGAACAGCCACGTTCTCCAAAATCACTCCCACAAGTTTCTGTCACTGCCTTTGCAAATCTGCATAGATGGGACATTGGGACTCAATTTACACTTTCTTGGCTTGGACTCATAGTGAGAACACTCCATAGAGGAGGAGAGAAAATTTATCTTAGAAGATGACAGTACTCAGCTCCCTTGAATGTGAAGTAACAAGAAGTAAGATAATTTTTTACCCTCTCCCAACCTTTGCATGCCCTGCTTTGCAGAGAGACTCAGAATGCTTGAACCAGCAATGCAGTAAGACACTTGTTAGCCCCAAAAGCCCAATCAGGGGGAAGGGAGTCATCCATCATGCTCATGCTCCATCACTTCCACTGCGGTACAAAATGATGCGCTCAAAACCTGCCACTAAATGGAGGGAAAATGTGACCAGCCTAACTGCTATCAGAAAGTTAAATGCTTAAAATAATGTCACTGGAGGATCGCAGAGAAAGGATAGGAGGTAAAGTAGGCTATTTTCCTTGTGTTATTTTTTCCCCCAAACAGAGGAGGTGCATAGTGAAATTAACCTCTACTCCTTTGATATCCTTCCCTCTGCTCTTGTGCACACACACTCTCTCTCTTCCAAGGCTTATATATTATGATTTGATGCAGGAGGATTTTTTCATTAGAAGATATGAATAAGGCTTTAATACAAAACAGTCCAGAGAGTCTTTTGACAGGATTTTTAAATAGTGCCCCTTGTCTCCCTGATGCAGCCACACACTATCTTGTTCCTATGCTGACCTCTTTGTCTTTCCTCATTAAAGAACTGGTCCAGGCTGCTGAGCCCTCTCTTTTTTTGGATATTTTCACTGCTTTCTCTCACATACAGGCACTGCTGCTGCTGACCGACAGTTCCTCATCCCCAGTAATTTCTGCACTGCATTAATTTCTCATTAATCTGAATCATGATTTATGAGTCTTAAATGATGAAAGACTTCTAGAGAAATGCTTGTCATTTGGCCTGCTAGCTTTTCTCCCTTGCTCCTTCACCCTCCTTCTTCAAAAGCGAATAGACCTCTTCTCCTACACAAGCTGTCTGCAGCATACCATCTCTGTGGATGGTGCAAGTGGGGAGAAACAGGTTAAGCGTGGTGTTTTCTGGCTGCTTTCCTTGTAAATAATTTTAGCAAATAAATGCTAGGGAGAAGAGGGACTCACTTGCTTTTCTCAAAAACTTTAGTAGCTGCTCTCTCAGTCTGTGAGCATGTGGTGGCTTAGGCAGCCCTTGGGAGTGCTGCCAGTCTTTTTGGAGTTTTAGAGGTTTCTGCAAGGAAATTTTAAAACACCGGGATCAATCACATTAGCAAGCAGGATGGCGACTCCTGACTGGGCAGGGAGCTCAACCTTCATGCCAGGGGTGGATGAACCACTGGACCTGGGCATGTTGCTGTAAGGCTGTGCTAGTCTGGCTCAGGGCAATGGGGAAAGAGAAATCTGTGCACTCCCTGTACAGATTTCAGGGGATTATGCTACAGCCCGGCATCAAAATTATCTTTCCTTCCATTTTCAGGAGTATGTATAAAAAAGAATAGAAAATTACTCAGCTTTAGTTACCCACCAGCACTTTTTGTGTCTCTCTAGAACTACTGAATTCACAGAATTTGAGGCTATAAATAGTGATGGAATTTCCTCTTCTTTTCTGGTTATTGCTACATGGCTCTGGTCCTCAGGAGAGTCAGAAAACACAAAGAGGTGGGAAATGTTTTGTTTGGAAGACAAGAGAAGAAAATGCTGAATGCACCAGGCAGGACTGACTAAAAGCAGCATAGAGTTATGGTAGCAGTGAGAAAGTGAATAGCAAAGTCAGGAGAGATGGAAGAAGCAATGGGTGAAAGTTGATTACAGAATTCTTTGTGCTTAGCCCTGACTCCACTGGTCCACTGCTCTGTGAAGCCAGTGGAAATATTGCTGTTGACTTCATGTCAATGCATTCAAATTTCAGACAGTTAATACATGCTAAATTTCAGAAATACTCCTCTTGGCTCAATAGCTCATGAATCATGAACATGATTGTCCCACCAAGAAAAAAAGAAGGAAAACTATCTGAACTTCTCATTTGCAGGAAGAGATTTGATTTCAGATGAGTTTAGGAAAAGAGGATTTGTCTCAAGTCTTTATTTTCCTGGTTCCTTTGCTATTTGTGATATTCACAAATTGATTCAGGTTTTCTCACATACAGTGTGTGAAGCTGGTTCTAGCTCTCAGGCTGCCAAACTGCCAGAGAGATGGTTTAGAAAAGCAGTGGTGACCAGGACTAGCAATAAAGCTTAGTTGTTTGTTACTGCATGAATATGTAGATGAATATGTAGTTGCCCCAACAACAACTGGGGAAAGCTGTTTTTTTGGGGGCTGGAAATAGAAGGGGAAAATTGCTCAGCTTTTTAGCCAATGTTTTAAATTTATATTTAGGAGAGCAATTTCTGTGTAGCTTGGAAAAGAGAGAAAATCTTCATGTAAAAGTCTTTCCAATTCTACATTGCTAATACTTTAAATCTTTTGAATTTGGGTAGCGTGACTCAAAAGGGAAAATCAGAAATTGTCTCTATGTTAATAGAGCTTTCTCAGCACAGAAGCTTGGGGTGGGAAAAGTGTAATAATATTTTAATAGGTAACCTTTTATTTGGCAAAATATGTATTACTTCCTATTATGATAAACAGTTTGCATATTTGAGATGAAAATGTTTATACATATACATTACAATTACATATTCATTTGACTTTATATTACATACACAACTCAATTTGAATAAATGTCTGAAGCCAAAGGAATAAATTAGTATTGGTGCTGAGTACTTTCTTTGCCCTTCTCCGTTGTGTTTGCAAGATTTGCATTTTATAGTTGTGCATTAACAAATATGCATATTTCATTATGGTTTTGGATTAAAAGGTTATCATCTCTCTTACCCATTAGTAATAAACAAACACAGACTTTCCATGTGAATTTATCCCTGGCTCAGCTGTTTGCTGATTAGGTTGTTGTCTCTGGGTTTCCTTGTTTTATCCTTGTGGAGAATCCCTAAAGTGGTCTCTAAAGTGCTTATTCGTCCTCTGGGGAGCAGGGAATGAGAAAGGGAGGCAGGCAAAGAAGACCCAGAGGCATCCTAAGCTGGTGAAAAGATGGGAAGGTAGGGTCAGGTCCAATCTGCAGCTAGGTTAGGAGCCTTGTTTGGATAGGTGGCCCTCAAAGCCTGGGTGGCAAAAAAGATCCTTTGGAAAACCTGTTTGAAGGCTGGGCAGGGTCAGAGGGCAGAAACCTGGTGATGAGCAGGAAGCAGTGTCGTCACTCCAATGTCCAAAACCATGAGAGTTTCAAATCAGGATGTTCCTCCTATTCCAGGATGACCCAAACTCCTGAATCTGCAGGATCTGGACAACTCAAAATATGGCATCAGCTGGGAGAGGGGAAGAAGGCATCACAGTTTTACTGGTATCCACTGGTGTGAGCCATAGTGGAGCCATGCATGGGGCACATTTCTGGAGCAAACTGGACTAAACTGAGCAGCTTACAGTAGCATCAGCTTTTATTCCTTGATATCATCTGCGTTCAATCTCTTTTGCAAAAAAACCCTCCTTGATCAATTCTGTGTCTGTAGGCATTTGTAGGGTGGAGGTAGGGAAGGATCAGGGTTGAAGGATCCCTGACTGCTTGAGCTGGGGCCCAGGCACTTTCCCCCACTCTGGAGTGAGCAACACAGATTCTGGGAGAGATATTTTAGTGTAGCTGAATTTGGAGGAGAACCAGCATTCCAAAAATAATAAGAACCTGTTTCTCCAGATAGCACATTGTAATGGGTTAAAATTCAACAACCGGGCAGAAACACCAAAAATGTAGTGGTTATCACATCTGCCGAATTTTCATTTTAGTGGAATAGGATTAAAAGGAAAGCAAAACAGGTTCAATTTAAAAATAGAAACAGTTAGATTTATTAACATACACTAAAGGTAAACAAACAAAAACCAACCATGAAACCCTCTCAAAAACAACCCCCCTCCTCCCTAGCAACAATTTACTTTTCCACGAAAACAATGCAAAGAGACAAAACATCAGAACTCTTAAGTCAGTAGCACTTAATAAAATAGTCTTTCATTCAGTCTTTTGAGAGAGACAAGTCCCTCCTGATTCTTCTGGTAACTTTCCACAAGAGACACAGTCTGTTTGTGGCTTCCAGCTCCACTAATGCAGCCCGCCCGACACTGCATTTGTCAGCTTCTCAAATGCAGCCTTTCACATGGCTACATAAGAGCTGTGGACTTAAAACACGGGGTTTCACCTTTTAAAGATGCACAGCTTCACAATAAAGGACTTCTTNGACAGCTAAGCTGGCCAATCAGGTAAAAAGTGTACACCCCTTGGGACACCGCTTAAATGCAGGAATCTTGGGAGACCCGCCCTCTTTCCACGGACCCAGCCATGAGGTAACATCGCGGCCGGGCCGGCAGGGGCCTGGGCCCAGGCCCCTGCCGGCCCGGCCGCGATGTTACCTCATGGCTGGGTCCGTGGAAAGAGGGCGGGTCTCCCAAGATTCCTGCATTTAAGCGGTGTCCCAAGGGGTGTACACTTTTTACCTGATTGGCCAGCTTAGCTGTCAGTTCCGAAACGGATCAACAATTGGTTTTTCCTACCATTTATGCTAAACCAATACACACATAGAGGAGGCTGCCCTGTGAAGTCAGCATAGGCAGAGGGCTGTTGCCTCCCAGAACGGAGTGGCTCTGTCCTAAAGCCAGATGTTTTTTACCAAGCTGATTTGGGGCTGGACCACTGTCGTCTTACAATAGAGCTGTGCATGCCATAGGATTATAGACTATGGCTCTAACTGCTCACCTTCTGCAAATAAGCTCCATGTGTAAAAACCAATGGAATTTCAATGAATTTTTATTTTTACTTTACTGAATTTTCCTTTCCTTGTCTTTTTAATACAACTTTGCTAAATTTAGTGGGTGTAAATGCCTCAAAAGAAGCCATTTTGACTTATTTTTGCTCTTCTTCACAGGAAAAGAAAATCAGAAGATTCAGTGTCTCTTCAGCAGAAGAAATAAAATAGAGAATCCCAGGGTGAGTATCTACACAACTCCTAGAATGATACTTTGGGTTCATCTGATGTGCCAGAAGTTGCCAACTTTCTGCTTCTGCCCTCTATTTACTCCCTAATCCTGCATGCAAGTCCTTTGCTATCCCAGACAATCTTACAGATGACATCACGAGTGTTACTGCCCAAAGTTGTCCCCTGCTTAGGCCATGTCTGGACACTTTCTACCAATGTTCTTGAGGATCTATTTCCAAGTGCTAAAACAATGGTTTCCAAATTTTCTGCTCTGTTCCCTGAGAAGAGAGAATGATCTCCCCAGAAACAAGGCAACACCCCTGTTCATGTTTTGCCTACTCATTCAACCCCAGTTTGGCTGTTTGCCCAAAATGCAGACTTTAACTTCCTTAAGTCAAAAATATTAGATCAGTCTTCCTTTCATTCTTCCTCATCCTCCCTCTATACATCACAAAGATCCATTGGTTCCTCACAGCTCCCTGTTTAGGTAGAGGCTTGAAATGGGAATAACCTCTGGGACAGTAAATGTTTCTCTCTTGATGCTGAACCTGCTGATCTTTCTCGGAGGCAATGCTGTGATGAGCTGCCTGCTCTTTCCATCCATGCCTGCCATCCCACCTGGAAACAGCTCTGGGATGGTAAAACAATCAAGTGAAGGAGTATTAAAGGTCAAGGTGATGGTAATGCATGTTGATAAAATTTACACACTGAAATGGGGCATTCTAGTAATTCTGATGCACAGAGCAGAGGCTGCAAGGGAGGTTGGAAATACCACAGTGGGAAGACTCAATTGCCCCAGCAATTCAAATGGGGTAAAAATCTTTCCCCATTCAGCTCCCTAAATCATTTCCAAATTGACAGTAACTGCAATTCGCCAACACTGAAGGGTGTTTAAGGTGGCCTGTAGGACTCTATCAGGGTCCCTCATGTTTGATCCCCACCACAGAATTGTCTCTCACATGCCTTTTGCATGTGGAGCCTCAACAGAGAGATCATGTTTGAGCTGCCAGTCCTTGCAGGATTTTTTCAGGTGCTACACTGCCAAGCCATTTGGGATGTTGATGTCCTATCTGTGATAAGTACACAGCAGTCTCCTACAAAAGAATCTGGAGGTGCCAATTCAGTTCACCTCGTCCACCAAACAACCATCAGATGATCGTAAATTTGGAGTGGAACTAAATAAGCGGTACATAGCTGCAAGGTTTCATTTCCTGTTTCTAATCCTCTTAAATTATTGAGTCACCCTGTAAACTATTAGCTAAGTATATTGAAAAAGAGTCTCTGCTGTGTAGAGCCTCATGTAACTACAGATTTCAGGAAGAATCTAACTCAGTATAGCAATAAATTGATATACTCACATGACATCTAAACTTCAAGTGCAAGCTTGAAACTTGGAGACCCTGTGCAAAGCACTGCTGCAGCACTGCAAATCCAGGAGCTTTCATGGAACTCAAAAAGCTCAGTGGTTTGCACAAATAGATTATGTCTTTGGACAGGTGTGTTCTGTAGATACTGTCTCTACTTTATGAACATTGAAAGCAGCTCTGATCTGTAGTCATTTTCTGCAGGCCATTGAGAAAAGATTTTCAGAGCTTTTGCACATGAATACTATCATGTTGGAGTTGGTCAAATTATCCACTGAAAATGATTTCTGCAAATGATTTAGCTCCTTTAGCAGTTTTCTCCTTGCCAGAATATCTGCAAGCAGATTATGAGTTTTATTAAAGTGTTGATTACTTGCAGTTTCACAACTGTTCAAAATATAGTCAGCGCTGCCAAATTCAAATGCCGCTCCATCTATGAATGGCTTTTACTTGCAATGAGTAAGACCTGTTTCTGATTTACTGCTCATACAAGTGGCTGTCCATGTTATACAGTCTTGTTTCTACTGCTGGGATGGATGGAAGGGTCATATTAAAAGGAAAGGAACCCCTTTATTCAAAAATTGTCTGGAAGCATGTGGAAGTGCTTCACAAATCCATTGTGTGAGTAATAAATAGGAACCATTGAAAAAATCTTGAATCATGCTTCCAGGAGGAATACTCCCAGCTACTTAATAGCACCAGTATCTCTGAAGCTCATTTATCCCCACTAATATTCTTGAAATAAACACTCAAGTGTTCAAGAATAAATGTATCCTTTCTGACTGATGTGAATCCATTTGTGGCCATACATTATTCCAAATGAATACTGTAATTCACTCTAATTTATACAAGAAAGGGGAAATTGATGGAAGAAATAATGAGGTTTGGGGTAATGTAAGCACATCTCCACAGTCTCATGAAAGACTATTGCAAAATCTTCAGGCTGGAAAGTGTTTTCTGAAACTGAGTTGCCCCTGGCTGACACAAGGCTGAAGACATTGTGGTGTTTGTGTCTGTCACACAGGGAGGGTTGTTAGTGCTTATAGACATAGATGTTGGTGATGAACCAATCTGGTGACAGCCAAGCTGGGCAACAGGAGATGGCATCTCATGGCCATACACTTCTGGGGACACCTTCACATCCTTCTAGGAGCTATGGATGCCGAGATGGTGGGATAATACAGCTTCGTTCATGGAGCTCAGTAAGCATTCAGTGCCAAGACTAGCAGTAGCCTGCTGCTTTCCTGTTCCACATGAGGTGAAGGGAACCCCACTGAGGCAATATGTCAATGTAAAATCACCTGGTTTCTTCTTCTTACAGAGACTGTCACACTAAGAACTCTTTTTTCTGCCACTCCCTCAGATGACTTGAATAAATCAGATTTTCAAAAGAGTTAAATACTTTGATTTAGGAATTACAAGAGGAGGGAGATATGAAACCATCTCAGAAGTGACAGCTACTGAACAGCCTAAATCTGACCCTTGGGCTTTATCCTAAAGTGAAGCTCACTTCTTTTTGCTGCCTGAGCTCCACATGTGGCAAGCAACAAGAAAAGACACTTTCTATCCATCAGAACCAGAAACCTGAAAGTGCAAAATGTTATAGCCAGAAATAATTTCTTCAGACCAACAAACACTTTCCTGCATGGTTGGAAATGCAGTCAGGCTAGGTAAGATAAAAAGGAAGGTAAAGAGTGGACAAGCATCAGTCTAATGATAACAATACAATGTTCTCAGATAACAGAATGATACGACAGCAAACAGTGAAAGGATGAGCAAGATAGTTCAGAGAAGATGCAGTAATATATGGGGGATAATACGCTAGGAAAACATCTGCAAAGACAGCAGCTATTTCTGGACCACATAAAGTCAACAGGCTGCTCTGTAACCAGGATTATCTCTGGGCATTTTGAAATGTTTTGCACTTATTTGTAGTAATTCTGAATGTTTTTTCTCCCTTGCTCAATCACAGGAAATCAAGTTGAAAACAGAATAGACACACAATTGCCTGGTTTCTGTGCCACAGCATCCCTGTCACATTAACCCTCTTCCCAGTGGAAGGGTGTCAACTGTGGCTCCACATTTAGGTTTCAGCAGGGCTCCAATCTTGGCAGTGCTGTGCAAGGACAGTGCTGGCCAAAAAACCAGCAGAAGCTGTGAGCTCCATTGGGCAGCTCCCAGTAAATTCACAGTCAAGGATTTACTAGAACTGGCTTTTCCCTTTTTCCTGTGCATGGTTTGTTCATTCAAGGTTATTCTTTTCAGTTTTTGCATTTGTGAGAAACTCTACCAGGAACTTCAGCTCAGTGAATATTCTGAATATCATGCACCCCATGCATTGTGGGGTGAGGAAGCAATGGACAATAGAAGATGTAAGAGTTAAAAGACATTACTAAAAGTGAAGTGGATCATCAGTTCCAAGATCCACTTCACCAAACTGATCCATCTTTGAGTTTGTGTTATTCTCCACTGTGGCTGTTTCTGAGCACCTTTAAATGGAACTTAATAACAAAAGTACAGAAGTGTTTAGGCTGAATGGATTTTTTGCCTCTTTCAGGTCACAAATGTCTGTTGAGTGTAAGGTTTATATGTTTTTAAGGATGTATTTAGTTTTTTCTGCTTTTCAGGTATCCAGGTTGTGGGATAATATGTGTGTCAGGGAGGAATCAGTACACCAAAAATCATTCTTGTACTGGAACAACGTTTTTCTTCCCTTCCAATCGCCATTTTTTCTGCATCTTCCAATCTCCAGTCAACCATTTATAAAAACAACATTGAATTGTAACATGAACTTGTACAAGCTGTGATGGGACAATGCTAATTTCCCAATTTCCACCATGTAGGGAGAGACAGGGGGCATTGCAATTTCATGCCCACGTTAAAATGCTAAGGCATAGGCCTGGCAGCCAGACCTGAAGACCACATGGGGGAGGGGCAGGGGAGAAAAGAAGCAGCCGTTGACAGGCTCATGTCCTGCTTTCTCTGCTTTTTATTTTAGGAGTACGTTGGGATAGCCTTCAATGTTTGCTCTGCTGACACATGTTGGCTGCCCAGGGTAGCTGTAATAGGCCCCTGTGGGAGGTGTATAATTGAGATATACAGGCAGTCTGCATAGTAACACTAAGCACTTGTCCTGCTTTGAAAATAGGCCAAAATAATCCCTCTTCCCTTGCTCGTCCTTTTCTGCCTCTTGCCTCTGGGCAACTGCTGGGACTGATTTGCTGGAAGGCAGCTGGAGGTGGGGGCAGGTGGTGCAGAGCTGCTGGGGTGACACAGTCAGGTGCCTAAAGGGGCAGTAGGCTACTGAAGGGAGCTAAGAGAATGATAAAAGCATCCAGTGGCTGAAATGACAGTTTAGTATCATATGCCAGTTAATGCCATACTTACAGGAATTTTACAATTTGATGGAAGAAGATCCCAAATTCTGAAGCTGGTTTTCCTTCCCTCTTTTTCAGTAACCTGCTTTTTCTACTGACCAAAAGCATGTGCCATCTTTCCCCATCACCCAGTGAAGCCCCTCCTTTTTTATCCTCTCACTTCCTAACTTGTTTTTCTTCGCCGCTCTCATCCCATTCCCGACACAAGGGCTTTGCTTCAAGAGCGCTGTCAAAATTTTCCTGGGCTTTGACCCATTTATGTTGTCCAGGTTCCTAACTTCTACAAGTGCTAATCCTTCTGGACAAGATCTCATGTTAACAAGACATTGTTGCTGTTGCAAGCCCAGCTGGGAGATGGAGAGGAGCAGAAAATGCAGAACAGCTGCATGGAGACAGGGCAGTGTGGAGGAATTTATGCCATAACCAGATGCCTTGGAATCAGCATTTTGAGGTGAAGCTTGAAGTTTAGGTGGAGGTTTGGGAAACTTTAGTCAATGTCAGCTTATCCATGGATTTGTCAAATGCTGGATGCTGCCTTGCCAGTTCCTGTCTCCTATCCAGTCCTATTTTAGTAATCTTTTGATCAAGTAATGTGGTCTAGGGCATCACAGCTTGTCTGGGCACAGGTCTTTGCTGAAGACTGGTGTTCCCACATTGGAATTATTCAGACTATGGGACACAGGAGTCCCTCCAGTTCCCCAGGAAGCTCAGTCTGTAAAGGTATATGGACAAGGAGGAAACCAGCATTGTGTGCCCTAAACAGTCCCCTGTTCTGGATGAGTGGGAAGTCAGGACTGGAGGGACTCAGAGCTCAGTGCCCATCCCCATGGCATGAGCACAGTCACTGCTTGCTGTTATAAGACTCAAATATTCAGCTCTTTGTCCTCCAAATTCTCTTTTTGTCTGCTTTCTAGAGAACTGGCTTCCAGATCCAATTTGCTTTTGACATTTCCTTCATCATTTCCATCTTCTGTCAAGCAAACTAGAGTTATTTTACACATGGTTTTCAATGTCTCAGAGTCCAAGATGAGTTTAAATCTGTAGCTGTATTAAGCTGCTGTCTTTGTGGGATTTTTTTTTTTTTACTCTGTTTGCCAACCTCCATGCTTCCCTGTGTGTAGGGGCTGGCACTAAACCAAACCTCCTTCCAAACCCTCTCTGAGTTCATAGCTGAGCAATGAGGTCCAAATAAAGATCCAGTCCTCAACAACTATAGAGTTTCAATAAGAGATTGCCCCAAAATGCCAGGCTGGGTGAAATCTGTATTCCAGCATTGCATCTGAATCCCACCTCAAGGGAGAACAAAACAAAGCAAAGCAACATCTTGTTTCTTGTAAAAATCTCTTGCAAGGATTAAAAACAGTGATGCCTTCCAGGTACCCTAAAACTATTTCTGCTCTGCAATGGTTCTCTGTGCAGCCTTTCATTTAATATCACAGCTCCTAGCTTCCTTCCTTCAGCAGCCTGATTCAGAACTGTAATCATCTATGAAATCACAGTG
This sequence comes from Donacobius atricapilla, assembly GCA_013397315.1. Lineage (NCBI taxonomy): Eukaryota > Metazoa > Chordata > Aves > Passeriformes > Mimidae > Donacobius > Donacobius atricapilla. The sequence goes on from WBMY01003250.1 coordinate 890,256, forward strand.
CATGTTTTTATGCCCACCTTGTGTTTTCTAAGATCTGCCCAGGGTGCTTAAAAACAGTCCTGACTCTTGTGCTCAGCCTCCTCTACCAGTCAGAATGAGCAGCTGCAGTGATGGTGGGTTCCTCCTGTGGGCTGGATGCACCTGCCTGGCCTGTTCAAGAGAGCTCTCTGGCTTGGCAGGGCTTTTGCCAGGAATGAAAATGCACAAAGAAGATGAGCAGCTTGGTGAGGTCATTTCTGATTGGGTTCTGCCTGCTGCTACAGTGGCTGCTGCTCCTTTCAGTGCAGCCTGACAGAATCCTTTGGCTCCTGTACTCCCTCCTGCTCCTGTAATCTGCAAATTAAAACAGGAAAGGTGTGCAAGAGGGTGAACAAGGACCTTCAAAGAAATTGAGGGAACTCTGGATGTGTTTGGCTATGCAGAGTACTTTGTCCCCATCCAAGGGGCTGAAGGGTGTCCCTTTGCTGTTGGCACTTCACGCCTGTCATGGTGTTTGATGTTTTTAAGAGTTACAGAAGCTTCAAGGTGGTACTGGCTATTCCTTCTGTGAGGTTGCCGGGTCTCCCTGGACAGGTGGCAGTGACACAGTAGGGCTGTTTAAATGCATTCTTGTTTCTTCCTACACACCTAGCAGTATACCTTTGCCCAGCCTTGGATCAAACCATCCTTTATATTCACCATTCTGATGTCTGGAGCTGTGTTTTGTCGCACTTTTCCCAAGGCTTCTCTTTCTTCTTTTAAAACCTTGCTTCGACTTTCTAAATTTCTGAGCACAGCAGCATCTCCTTGGGTTGCTGCTCCCATAGCCTTTGAGCAGACATCCTGGATGCTTAGGACAACACCCAGGTTTCACTCACCTTGCCAGAAGGGCACAGCAAAGGTCCTCAAATAGCATCTTCCAGAGCAATTCCCTGTGGGAGACAAGGGATGCATTAGTAGCCTTATCCCCCAGGATGCCACAGTGTGTGGGAGATGGGCTCTATTAGAATTTTGCTTTAACCACAAGGACCTTACTTTGAGACTGGGTACTGTGAACCCACATATTGCATCACAGTGCTGCAACAGCCTTGCTGAAAAGCTCTGTGTGTTGTGTCTGCAGCCACCTGACTCTCCCTAACCACCTGCACTAGCTCTCAGAGAGCAGCTGGCTTTCCCTGTGCTCTGGGGCGAAAGCAACTCCTTGACCATAAAGTGGAAAGAACACAAATTTTATTGAGGGACTACTGAGGCTTCCTTCCAAATGCACTGTCTTTGCTGCTTTGGAGTGTTCCTGCTCCTCAAGGGCTCTTGGTGCTCACTGATAGCTACTTACCAACTTCCTTGGACTCTGACGGCTCCCAGCTCAGTCTTAGGTAAGCAGCTGCCTCTTCTGATTCTGGCCCCAGTCTGGGAACTGCCAGAACACGTCTTCCTCCAGGGTCTTCCCATTCAAATTAAGCTTAAATGTGCTTAAGTCTCTCCTGTGGTAATCCTGTTCCTCTTTGCTCTCAGTCTTTACCTCCTTAGAATGCCTGCCAATATCTTCAGGCACCTCCTCATGTTCTGAGCAGCTCTGGCTCTGAGCCATGCTGTAGGCTAGCCTGGCAACCCTTCCAGCAAAGTGGCTTCTTATCCTCCCTAATGGATTATGATGAGCAGCTCTGTCTTGCCCAGACCTACCCCCCGCCTCCCTTTCACCCCATCATTGTCAGGATAGGACAGAACCTGCCTAAAGGCCTGGCTGTAGAGAGCTGAGACCATCTCATGGTCCCTGCTTCAGGCTGCTTGCTGTCTGAGCTTGTTCTTGCTTCTCACTCCTCTCTCCTCCATGTGTTCTGGCTTCTTCAGCAACTGCTGGGGAGTGACAAGAGGCTACAAAGCTATCAGTGGCATGAAGAAAGTGGGAGGGATCACTCCCTCCCTTGAATGCTAAATATCCTCAAGACCATGAAATAAGACTAACAGGAGCCAGTCTTAAAGCCAGCAAAAAGAAAAAAAAAGGGTGTATTCTTTGTACAATAGGTTGTTTGACAGTGGAGCTCCTTGTTAAAGGATGTTGTGGATGCTACCCACAAAGTGGGCTCTAGGAGAAAAATTGTACAGCAGAGATATTGCATCCAGCTCAGGATAACCCCAGGATGAAAATGGCTGGGGTACTCTTTAGGGGACAAGTCACCTTGTTCCTGTACTTATTGTTTCTTAAGCATCCCCTTATTGCCACTGATAGAAGATCAGATGAGCCACCACAGCCATTCCTAGGCATCATCTCAGCACCCTGAAATGCAGAAGATATTGCCATTGTTACAGCACACCTTTATTAAGTGGTAATGAAAAAGCAACCTGCACAGTAGAAACTGAGTATAATCTAAGAATTATAGTCTTTCTACTTCTCTGGAACAGACTTGTCCAAATCTGACCTGCAGAGAGTCCCCAGTTCCCACCTGCCCCACCCTCACCCAGTTTCCAGCAGCAGCTTGTGGTCAGGGGGCTGTGCGCAGCCCGGGGAGCACTGGACTTTGAGCACTTGAACAGCAATGAGAAGGCAGTACAGCAATGCAGCATTTCTCCCAGGAAAAGACACGTTTGCACGTTAGGAAGAAAAAAACCCCTGTAAGTCTAAATGTAGCAGTGCCATCTGCTGACCTATGCAACAGCAGGAACACAAGCCTAGACAAGTCAGCACCTAGGGAAGGAGCGTATCTATCTTTGTAGCTAGTGTGAAGAGCCTAATCCTTGCAAAATATCCATGGATTTGAGGTTGTGGCTCCAGGAGCTCTCTCATCAGGGCATAAGAAGGGTTGCAACCTCAGCTGGTGGAGAATCCAGGGCTCTCTTGAAAGAGTATGTAATTTATGGTGGACAATGCTGTGCTCCCCTAAATGTGTAGCTGTAGCCCTACATGCTGCAGCACTAAGAAAATCCCTGTCAGCTCTGTGATCTTAAAAAGTGAAGGGACTTACATCCTGAGATGTGTCCTGAGAGCCCTGTGCTGTTTAATTTAGGGATTGTATCTTTGTGTTTTTCTTTGGATAGACCAAGGTTTGTTTTCTTTTTCTTTCTTTCTTTCTTTCTCTTTCTTTCTTTCTTTCTTTCTTTCTTTCTTTCTTTCTTTCTTTCTTTCTTTCTTTCTGTCTTTCTCTCTTTCTTTCTTTCTTTCTTTCTGTCTTTCTCTCTGTCTTTCTTTCTGTCTTTCTTGTTGCTGCAGGCCAGTGTTTTTAGACTTATGCTTGGAGAGGAGGTGCCAGTAATTTCTGGCTTGTGAGCACAGAGCAGATTCTGACACTGGCCATCACATATTAAGCAGTGTGGGGTAGAAATACAACCTGCAGCATCCGTTTGCCCATCTTCACAGAAGGGAAAAAGCCTCCCTTAGGCTGGAGATGGATGAGGCATCTGTCAGCTGGCAATGAGGGCTGGTATCTGCCATCTCTCCAATGGCCAGTGGTGATCCCCAGTTTCTCAGGACTTTGCAAATCCTTTAACTTTTGCAAAACCTGAGCAAGACCTTTGTCCTTTCTTCAGTTCTATCAGATGAGCAGATTTTTCCACACTACCAGACCTTTCCATGATAATTTTCCCCCTACTAGAATGATTGTTTTCCTTTGCTTTTCAGAAAAGGTTCCCTTTTGTGGGCAGAAGCTGAGATGATAACTATGAATCAGGGAGAAGGATCTGCCCTCCTGCTCCCAAACTCTGATTTATTGCTTTGAGTCATCGTCGTGGATAACAGGAGTGAAAGACAGCTGGCTTACTTCCATTTCTATGGCATACTCATCATTTTAGGTCCATCAGGAAACAAGAGGCTGGTGTAGACAAAACTGACACCTGTCAGTCATTTGCTCTGACTTTAATGAAACATGCACAGGCTGTCACTGAGTGTATTCCTGCTGTTTTATGGGTTCTTTGCTCCAAGAATCTATGGCTGTGGAGGAGAACTGCTGTAACACTGGAGAGAGTAGCATGGCTACATGTCTTGCTGGAACAGTGAAGCACCAAACAACTCTGAAAGGAGTGCTTTTTAGGGTTTCCCAGGGCAAACCTCTTGTTCTGAGTAAACTCATCATCCACCTAAAGCAGAGGCCAAGATTGGTGTGCAGATATCCTTGTTCTGTCTCTTACTGCCATGTTAAAGATGGGCAAACTCAGACTAACTTGTGTTCACAGAATCACAGAATTAACTAGGTTGGACTAGGTAGGTCCAGACTATGAGGATGGTAGCTTCCTGACCTTGGACTTCTTCTCTTCAGCTTCCTACCACCAACCTGTGCCTTTCCTCAGCCCTAGCACTGGCAGACTGTGTTGTGTTCAATGGGGAACACAACCAGTGTAAAGCTCTACAGCCTCTGCTCCTCATTTGCACCCCTGAGTTGATGTTGACACCCCCTCCTTTCCCCCTACCCATGGACACAGCACTATTTGCCTGAATCTCACTTCCCTGAGATGGTTGCTTTGTCCTGCCCTTTCCACTAAAAAAGGCATTTGGACAGGTCTTCATGAAAAGCCCTTTTCAAATCATCACAGAGGTGCCCACAACAGATGGCCACATCAGTGTTCTTCCCTACAGTAACCTAGCCATAAAAAAGGTCCCTGAAGGGTATTTCCTAATCCACTCCAATCAGAGACTCCACTACAGGTGACAAAGCTTTGCTCATTTGCTCTCACAAAAGAGGCCCACGACCTTGTCATTAGCCATAGTATATGAGTAACTTTTCCTCCTGGATCTGAGGACTGCAGACGAGGCAGGAGAGAACCTCCCTCACACACCTCCCCATGGCCCCAGGCTCTGTTCATGCTGCCTGCCTGCTTTGATGGAGGATGCTGAGAATGCTACTGGAATGGTGGCCCTTATTCCTGGGAATGGGGAACAGCACTGCTGGAGCATCAGCTTTGATTTTCATTGCCTGTCTGGTTCATTACTGATCGGGTAATGACTGACAATAGGCCAATCAGATCTCCAATATCACTGTGTCAGCTTCATAATTAATAGTACCGCAAACTAAGCTTATTGTGATTTAATTAGTAATGCTGTAATAATGCTACCGCCTGGGCTTAAGGTTACTACTAATTTATATAAATAGCTATGTTAATGTTTTGAAGCACCAAGTATTAATTGCATCAGTCTCGGTGTTAGACTTCGGTTGCCTAGTGGCATCTGCAAAACTCCACAACTCTTAGTGTTGTGGGGGGAAAAAAATGTTTTTGATCTTTTGCCCGTTGTTTTTAACTAGGCAAGAGACAGCCATGGACAAGACTGGAGGGATTTGGGTCATATGGGCCAGGGAGCAGTATTTGAGATTCAAATCCCTTTTTGCTTGAATCTGTTATTTTTCTTTTTGCTTTCCACCATGAGCATCTCCCCCTCCCTTTCCCTCTCCTCCCTCCTTCCTCTTAAATATATAAATAAATCTGAGCTGCTTGCATCGACAGTTCCAATTTGCCACAATTGGAAGCTGCACACATGAGAGATCTCTGTGCAGCCAGCTCGCATTTTATTTTCAAATCTAGAATTAAAAGGAAAGAAGGGGGAAAAAAAAGGGCCATGGGAGCACAAGGAGGATTTGCATACATCAGAGCTCTACATGAGCTAGGGACGAAGCTCTTTCTCTGGGCTTAAATAAACTACTAGAGGGAAAGGGAACAAGAAAAAAGGAGAATTGAGTGACACAAAGTCCTGACCCTTTCTATGGCTTGATGGAGACTCATCTGTCTGGAGTGGGACTAGTGACAGGTCCCTCAGATGGACTAGCAAGAAATATCTGAGGTGGAAGAAAGACGTGGGGATTTATCCAAACACAGGCTCCCAGGCCAACATGATCACCTCCAAAGCTGGTGATTCTTTCCTCCCAATTGCAAAACAAGGGACAGAGATCCTGAAAAGTCCTGGAACTGGCAGCAAAATCCATGGCAAATAAAACTGCTAAGTAGTCTGAGGTAACTGAAATGAACGGCACTTCTAATTGTGCTTCAGCTATGACTGTACTCTAAGAAGCAGAGTCTGTGATAAATATAACTTGGCTGAATGCAAGAATTTAGATCTTGCATTAGATATTGAATTCATTAGCTCTATATGTGTCTATATCCAGAGGCTGTATGTGCTCTTATCTCATCTGTATCCAAAATGCTTTTAGTTTCACTGATGCAGACACTTAACTCTTGAAATACTTCTCTTTTTGAAGGAGATCCATGAGCAAGCCAAGCCATGCAGGAACATCACAAAGATGTGATGATGTTAGGAATAGGACCCCCTTTGGGGAAAATCAGTTTGCAGAAGTCATGAAATATAGATTTATTCATTTTTAATGCATTTTTCTTGCTTTTTTCTCCTTGTAAAATTCAGGCCAGCTGGTGGAATTGACAGTAATGACTCCCAGTGAGCTGGACTCTAATCAGCTCTGCTGGAATAGACTGAAGGACTTTTGGAAATCTAAACCACTCCAGCAAAATGGATTTATCTTCTCAATTAGTCACAGATGCTAGTGGGATCCACCAGGTGCACTTCCGAATAGCCCCATGTGGCACAGCCTGTAGAAATCTTCCTTTGCTGCAGCCCAGTCATGACTTTTGTCTTCTCCAGAAAATGTATTCAGAAATGAAGAGGAAAATACATATTTCCAGGTTTTCAGTGTATTGAGTGATTAGATTTCCTTTCGCTAGCTCACATTGGTCAGGGTTTGAAATCCCCACCTGTGTGAGAAGGTCCTCAAATGCCTTGGCCAACACAACCAACTCAGCACTTCATACTGACCTTCATTACCCAGATTAGAAAGGAAACTGGCACACCATATGCCAGACATAAAAGTCTCCAGCAATTCTCTTTTCAGCACTACACTCCTGTGTTTGGATCTCAGCCAGAGAGTGCTCTTTGAAACTTATAAATTGCTTTCATCTCCCAGACAAGGTAAAATCAAATTGGTGTAAGCAATGTTGCATTGTTGATGAAGATGCAGACACAGAGTTAACTCTAGCACAGACTTAGCACAGATGAGAAACATCTTAATAGGCACAGATGCTTTTTTTCCCCCCTATTTTTTTTAAAATTTTTTTGGTTGACCTTGGGAAAAAACCCACCCAAACCAAAAACCACTGCAATTTCTGAAAGCTACAGTAACATTAAAGGAAAAGGGTTTTTCTTCCTAAAGGGTCTGTGCCTGAGTTGTGCAGCCTTCCCAGCATGCCCATGAATGGTGAGGTATGAATTGGGACACATGGAGGTTTATAAATGGTGGTACTATGCATGTGTCTTAAAGTCCTTTGCTTTTAATGTATTTATGGCCACTAATCTCTAGCTGCAATCCCTGCCCAAGCTCTATTTCAATCCCCTGTCCATACAGGACTCATTTTATCAGGTTTTCCCATATGTAGTTGAAACGATAATTGACTGTTACAAGTCTGTTGGCTCTGGAATTCAGTCCTTGAATGCAGTGTTCCTCACCCAGAGACTGGGATAGGTTAGCTGAAAGCAGTTGGATTTGCTTTCTGTATTAAGCTTTTAGTAGATTGAATGGCAGTATTTCCTTCATTCCTGGTTTTTGTGATGCTGTATCTGTAGAGTTTACTTTCCCCTGCTTTTTCAGCCCTTTCTGAAGAGCCTAGGATGTTCCCTCGAGTTCTTTATTCTGCACAGCGATGCATCTGTCCCAAAGGACATCTGGCAAACCCTCTCCCTCCCATTCCCCTGCCCTACCATCTCCTCTTTCTGGAGACCCAGAGTTCACTTAGGGTTCAGAAATGTTTCTACGCAGCCTCCATACCTGCAGTGGTGCCAGGTGCTGACATCATACAGGGTGATCCTGCCCTGCACAGAGGGCTTCTGTGCAACCCTCATGGACTGCTCCCTTCAGTGGGGAGCTGTGCTTTCTGTGCTCAACATGACACCAACACTGTAAATCCATCAAGAACTTAGTACCACTGAAAATCCCATCTGTCTGCCAAGTCTGATTGAAATTGGTCAGCTGGTTCAGAAGTTATTAAAGGGGAACTGACAGAATGATTGCTGTGGAAATCAGGCTGAAAATATTAACTTCTTGAGATAGCAACTTTGTTCTTTCATAATTATCAGCATAAAGTACATGTATACTGCTTACCACAGTCTTCCTCCTACCTTTTTGCTGCTGCTGTTCCTTCTCTTGTGCTGCTATCTTTCTAGAGGGCTGGAGATAGGAAACCACCCCTCTCTTTGCTGAGCTCCAGACGTTCAGCAGGCTCTGCAGACTGGAGGGAGGGATCTGTGTTTTGTATCTCAAAAAGAAGGGGAAATTACCAGGCTATCCTAGCATTTGTACCAAGGGTATTTGTTCAGATATTTTGTGCAGGGAATGGGAATTTGTATCATCTGGTGAAACAGAAATATCCCTCCCCCGCATAGCTTACTGATGTAGTATGTCACACACACACAAACACACACTCACACTTCGATCAGAAGGCATGAACTAAAACTTTATTTGAAAGTCTGACTCCAATATATATCATATCTACAAAAGCCAGGGATTGGGGGAGAAGGTTGACACCTCTCCCCATCCCACTGGTCAAGACAACTGTCTATCAGCTGTCCATATCTCTAAGAACAGGAATGTAAACTACCTTGAAACTATGATAAACATTTGCCAGTGTTTACAGACCAGAGCGTGAGAAAGAACCCAAAACATGAAACTGTGAAACAGAAGAGAAGGCTGAAAAAATCAGAGCGACAGCTTACCTTGTCACAATGAGATGGGAAAAACCCCACAGTGCGCCTGGCCTGGCTGCCATGGGAAACAGCCTGAACCAATGACTAAGGGACACTTATCTCTGAGCTGGAGGCAGTTTGTGGTGTGGCATGAGTTTCACCAAGGAGGATGAGGAACCAAGAGGCCAAGACTCTGTGCCCTACCACGTGCCCATTGCATTGATCAGCGTAGTTTGGGGCACAAGGGATACCAGGAGAGGAGGGGACAAGACACGCATTGCCCTCCTTCCCTCCATCAGCACCAATCCCATATGTTTTTCAAACATATTTTCCCACCAGAATCATTCTGTGGACAACAGAAATACCATCTGTGGGAGAGGGCTTGTGGAGGGGCTGGTGGGGCAGGAGAACAGGGGGACAGCAGGAAGAAGAGGAAAGAGGGAGGGATGGAGAGAGAGCACATGCAGAGAAAGAAGCACTGTAAAAAGCAGTTCTTCATATTGGCACAGCAATGTTTGCAGCATGGCTTAGCATGCCTCCTCCTGTTAAATAAATATTGTGACAGTTCTAATCCTAGTGAGCAGGGACGTAACCAGAACTTGGATTTTCACTGAGGGCAAACAGTAATGGGTAAACTTTAAGTATTTCAAATAAGGCTCTAATTTAGATCTACGAAGACAGCACTGTTTGTTAAATAAATATCAAACTCATCTGGTACCAGGCCAGTTGTTGTGCTTAAGCAAGATATATCTAGCTAGTGGTTATTTAACTGAATGGTGGGTGAATAAGCCCATTCAGGATGCAAAATGTTTTCTAATTGGCAGAGAGAAAGAGTGAGAGGAGAAAAAAAGGAAGTGGGGGGGGGAAGAGAAAGGACAAGAAATAGAGGAAAAGAAAGAAAAAGAAAAAGAAAACAAAAAAGAAAAAGAGAAAAAGAAAGAAAAAGAAAAAGAAAAAGAGAAAAAGAAAAAGAGAAAAAGCAGCAAAAACAGGAACCTCTTTACCTTTTGTATGTGTCTTCTCTAGAAACTTTGAAAACTATCAAAGGAGACAGCTCCAGCCTGCCAAGGGAATTAGATATCATTTAATTGCTCTATAGAGAAAATGACAAATGTTGGTTCATAACTAACAAGCTACAACCATCTTATGAAATGTTAATTGGAATATGTTACACTTCCCCTATACCTTTAATGAATTAATGGGGATGCCACTGTCTATTTATAGGTGAGTTAAATTCCTCAGCAGCTCCATTTACGTCTTCTATATATTATTAAACTTCAGATGACAGTTACATAATCAATATGTTGGTCCTTTCATAAATCTAAATGAAGAAAATCCTGGGGGTCCTTGGGAAAAGCACAGAACAGCTCATATAGAGTTTTGTCTGCAGAACTTTCCAAGTCCTTCCTGAGTGTAATCTCAGTACTTTAGATTTTGAGGTTTAGTGATTTTTTTTTAATTAAAAAACAAAACAAACAAACAAACAAACAAACAAACCAACATTTGAAGGGATGAGATCTGTAATGGGGAAATGTCTGAAAAAACCCAAACAACCAGATGGCTTGACTCCATAAAAACAAAGTAATTGTATCACGTGGCATGTTGTATTAATTCCTTGCTGGGTCTGGTTCCATGGGATTTTTTTTACTGGTGACAGAGTTGTGCAAGTTTGTTTCTAAGCTGTTTTTTTTGTTTCTGGAGAGATGTTTGGAGTTATGTTGGGAACCTGCTGAGATGCAATACCACCTGTTTTAGACACATCACCTGAAAAATACAGCGGTGCCTTTAGGACCAAGAAAACTATAAGAGACTCTGTTAATATATACTACAGGATTAAAGTCTGCAGCTTCTTATGTGAAGAAGTAAGGGCATTGGGCTATAAGGCATGGTATGGCTTCACAGGACAAGAATTTGGTTGGACTGTGGGGCTTTTACCCTCTATGTATCTTACGTCCATCAGCAGTGGCTTTTGCTTAGAGGCCAAGCAGAGGTCTAGCATATGTCCCATTGCAGATGCTCTTTGGCCTGTATCTAATGAACTGCTGGCCTTTGTCGAGCTTCCAGCATGGAGCCGCCCATTCCATCAAAGGCAGCAGCACTGGCACTGTGTGGCAGCACAGCTGGAGGTCTGCAGAGGCCAAGGACTGCACAGGAAGCAAAAGGTGAATTCTTCTCACAGCTGAAATGCTGAAGTGAGTCAGGAACCTTGTCTCACGCCTGCACCTTTACTTTGTAGATGGCTCTACTTCTGGACTTCCAGCTGGACACTCTTGTGTGTCTGGAGGAGACCAGGTTGGGAGTTTTAACCAAAATCCCCCTCACTTGTGGTCCTGTAGAATTTGATATCAAGTTACTGCCCTGCAAGCCAGCTCCTACCTCCAGTGAACTGTCCAGCAGCTCTACCATTCAGGTAGCCCACATTTATGTACTGCTTGTGCTTCACACACTTCCTCGGCCCACATCCCATCCTTACAAGCAGCAGAATATCTTTTCAGTAGTGAGGGTATAGAGGAGAATATTCTTCATTCATCTCTGGTTTCAAGGCCTCCAGATTGAAGGAGATCCACCAGGCCTCAAAGACAGTGGTGTCTCAGTGTATGGGGGTATAACCCAAATATCTGTCTGATTTTTAATGAAAGAGATATGGTCCATCCTTCTTTCCAGTTCATGCAGCTCTTGCACTTTGCCTGCTCCTGTTCAGAGAAATTCCTACCCACATGTTCCTTCATGGATCTCTCCAAGACACGGTCTTGACAGTAGCCAAAAAGTCCATTGGTCATCCTGGAAAAATGAATATTCCCTAACCATCTCCCACACCTAAGCACTATAAATCTCTCTCCCTTCAATACCTTGGGACACTGACAGGAAGCCCACATTTAGTTGCACCATGTGCCCTTTTGTTCAGCCACTGACCTTCCCATGTGATTTCTGTACAGGCGCTGCCCCAAACCCTGTTTTTTCTCTTTTTGAGGAAGATTGATTTCTAACCTGAGAGTTTCTGCTTCTTGTGCCCATAGCTTATAAACAGACTGGCACCACTGCTGGGGATGATCTTCAGCTTTCCTTCAACCTTTTAGAGCCTCCCCATAAACAAGGGCAAAGCCTTTTCAAGCCTTCTTCTTCTTCCCCTCTTCAACAAAGGATAAGAATTAAACCTACATCTGCTAAACTGACCAGCAGCACATGTCAAAAATACAAATATCCTGATCCTTTGCAGGTAATGAAGAAAGAGATAATGATGCAAATAATTCTCCTGTGACTGTTGCTGGGGGTTTGTTTACATCGATCTGTCTCCAGCTTGTCATGTTGCCATTAGTGTTGCTCATAATACAGATGTTAACAAGGGCGAAAGGGCAACCTTTCATGGGTCTCCTGGAGTCCCCTGTGAAGCCTTCATCCTGCAAAGTAGCTGTCAGATGGAGTTTACTCCAGGGACAGTGCCCAGTCTGGCATGCTCAGGTGGGGCTGAGGAGGAAACGTGTGAGGACCCAAGCTCAAGGAAGTGAGATTTTACTGTGCCTGGACCAAGGTGTTCTGTGCTTTCTTTTGCCTGTCATGTATTTGTTTTGGCAGGAGGCTCAGGCTTGATGATTCAGACTCCAACACAACCAAATGGTGCTGAGCCAAACTTCATATGGCAGCTTGGGATGGGAGACAGTGCTGTCTAAACCCCAGGATAATTTTGGCAGTGCAAGAGTCAGCTCTTCCCATCTGCAGACCCCACGTATCTCTTTCAGAAGTGAGGAGAAGAGGAAATGGATGGCAGGGTTGTCCCAGAACCCCCAACATAGTCCACAGTTGCTGGTACAGAGGCAGGGCATGTGGTAACCTAGTGACCTCTCCATAAGTCAGTGGCAAAGCACAGTATCAGTGCCACCAGTTTGCCCAGGAAGTCTGAAAAGCTCAGTCCAGCTTGGATCCCTCTCCACAACAGGGAGCATTATGGATATGTTGTCATCTCCTGGACATAAACCCTGTATCAGACTCTCTTTTCCTTGCTTTTTCAGTGTGCATGGTGTCTGTCTTGCATGCCTGTGCTATCTGGACACTTGGGACATGACAGAGAGGGCTGACCCTCTACACCTTAAAGTAAACCATTATGAAATCTCTCATTTGGAGATGGAATTGAAAGAAGGGACAATTGGGACATGGCCTAGAATTTCCCAAAAGTTTTTGTATCCTGGCTTTTTGTTTAACAAGCTAAAAGGAAGCCCAGGTTTTTGTTTTGAATGCATTATGCTGTAATCAGTTTTATTTTTGTTTTACCTCTATCAACAAAGCTTAGTACAAATGATCCCAGTTGCCTGCTGGAAATGACAGGAAGGGAAAGGGGTGTGGGAACACACAAAGATATGAACACAATGGAGCAGAGCATGGTGCTGAGTGAGAAATTTCACCTTTCACTGTGGGGAGAGGGGCAGAGGGAAACTGCTCCACAAGCAGAGGATGTGTCTGTTTTCACTATATAAATACAAAACTCACTTTTGGTGAGAGGAAAATGGAACTTTTCCCCCAAATTTGGATTGTGCTGGAAGTACACATCACACTTCCCTAGAAATGGGTGCACTGATGTGTTCGACAGTCCTTTGATAATCGTTTAGTGTACTAGACCTTAAAATCCTGGCAGAGGTCACAGGCAAAAATGAATTTGCTCAACTTGCCGTAGTCATTAGTCCATGCCAATTCTGGCTGCAAGTACAAGTGAAAATGAATCTACAGTTGTCCTGCTCATCATTTCTCTATACCAGCAAACCACTGAGCCATTTGGAGCAATTTATTGTGATTGGTATCCATTACTTCAAAACTACTCAGGGGAGAAGCAACAAGGGATATTTTGGACCGTGGTTCTGAGTGGTTCTGGTCTTGAATGGGCTGAGATACCTACACATTTTCTTGAAGTGGGACACAGCCACAAGTGACTCCATGAAAGAGGCAAGCTGTCCAAATCAAGGTGGAAGTTTAATAAGAATGATGCCAAAAGAACAAAGTAGTGTTTCAGAAGATGCCAGGTGTATGAGAGAGCTCTGCTTTTGTCAGCACCTTTGGGGAAAAGCATTTGCAGCACCTGGCTTTGCTGCGCATGTTCTGGGGTTGCACATTCTTTGATTTTAATGAGCCTCTTACCTACCTACTGAATAGACATCTGATGCCACCTGAATCTGTCAGGAGTGGCACTGGATATTTTACAAGCAGAGCACTGAGGCAGCACATCCATGGTGAGGCAGAGTCCAGAATCATACGGCCTGGCTGCAGGATGCCCTTTTGCAAATGGCAGAGGAAATCAGCCCTCACAAACAACCCCCTTCCAAGCCTGCTGTTCACTTGGCTCCAGTGTTTGCTATTGCTTGGCTGTAGATTACAGGTTCAGCAGCATGCTAAACAGCCAACATTATGTTTCTGCCAAGGAACAAGGCTCCCGACTACTGAAAACTCCCAGGGGCACACTGGAGCTGTTGCTAAGCACAAGGGAAACCTGGTTAGCAAAGTCAACTCCATGCTTTTCCGGGGGTGCCTAAAATTTTCTGCTCCAACAGGCCTTCTGCTTTTGGACATCAGCCTTACAATGCAGCAGGCACTTTCTAACAGGCACAAGGATGCCAGGCCAAGTCTATCTCAGCAAATAGTGGCCTTTATGAAGTGCTGCTGCTTTTGGATGCTGCTGGAACATGTCTCTGTGAGGATTTTAAGAAACTGGGTCAAAGTTTCTCCTTTTTCACTGTCAGCTAGTTGGAGACCCAAGGAAGTACTGGACAATGGAGTCTCATCTGATGTACAGTCTGAATCAGCCCCTGCTGACTGAAGAACCCCAGTTATGTTGTATATAAGATCTCCTCCCCTTCCCCCAGACCACACAACAACATGCTGGGGAAAGACACGTCCTAGACAAAAAAGACTGGGATCTGTGTTGATGTTCTTCATGACTTGCAATATCACACAGTGCAGAATAGGCATCAGAGGCAGCCTCTGAAGTGATAACTGTGCATAAACCTGTCAGGAAAATTAAAGGGCTGTAGACCCCTGCACCAATATATAAGCCATGGTAGTTGTATTACGGAAAGCCCTAAATAACAGCATTCTTTTTAGCTACTTTCTTTTCTGAACTGCATCTGGCCCTGCTTTATTTAAACCATTATATATGGATGTGTTGTTTAAGGAACAGGATTTATGGCAGAAAACTGCTGTGTTTTGAGCCTTGCTTTCCAGGCAATGTTCTGGTTTCCTTAATCACTGAGGGCTGATTTGACTGTCCATAAAAGAGAGGGTCTGGGATTTTTTTCTGGTTTAGCTTTGCTGCTAAAATGCTAACAAAAAATGTGTTCAGGCTGCTATCCAAGGCCACAGTGAGCTCTCTCTCAGACAGAAATACACAGTGAATTACAGTATCCCTTGAGTGTCTTTGGTGGCATCTCCAGAAGATATAAAGTCCTTAGAGGGCAGCAGAATCATGATCACCATTAATTAAAGCTCATTGGAACAAAGCCTTGATTTTCTAGAGCAGAATCTTGAAAATTTTCCAGATAAATGTGACAAGGAGCAATTTCAATTTCATTCTCATGCAAACTCAACTGGAAATGATTACAGCCAAATAATAGCATTAAAGTGGAAGGAAATTACTGCATTGATTGCTTGACCTGAAGAACAATAATGATCCTCGTCTATTACAACTGATTTGCCATAGTATTAGTGTTACACAGAAAAGTTCAGATTAAATTCAGGAACCTGAAAGACTGAGAATTAGCCCACTGCCATGGTGTAAGGGCTCCAGTCCCCTCACACAAGAACAATCCATGTGAGCAAGGGTGGTCATGTCTTTGCAAGAAGCAGAAATGTTATCTGCATTCCCCTAAACAAGTGTCTGTGTGTGTGTGAGTTCAACAGACAAAATCTTAGGACATTTGCCAGAACAAGGTTTCCTGCAAGGAAGCCAACCATCAACTGTGAAAGATACTGCAGAAAAGAATCAAAACCTTCTATCCCTCCAGAACAAGACAAATAGTTATTTCAAGTTTTTTTCCTGGAAGACAGGCATTTTAGAAGGAATTGCTCTACAGAGGAACTGCTCCATGCAAGATCTTGGTTTGCATTTTCTTGTAACTTGAATTAGATGTAATCCCCGGTGATATGTCCCATGGTGTTATTCCTAGATTAGTCCAGACCCGCTTTCAGGGAAACGTGCCCCATCTTGAATGGGTTGAAAGAAAGTTAGGAGCAACAGAACTCAACTCCCAACTGAACTGTAAATATTGCCACTTTCCCCCTCATATTGTTCAGTGAGTACTGATAATTCAAACATCCCATGTCCCAGTAGCTGGCACAGAGATACATGACTTCAGTCCTTGCCTCTCCTAATACTGGCATTGCTTTCCACTCCTGCCTCCTCAGAGGAAATGGTGTAAAATGCCAGTTTTAGTCTCATAACTACTTAAAAATCACTACTAAGAAACAGCACTGCTCATTTGTATTATTGAAGGGTAGGGGAGTTTTGGTCATATCCCAAAGTCTAAACAGAACTGCTTGGTGCCTTGAAGGGAAACAAATTGTTGATTAAAATTGAGTTCCTGTTTGGCAGGCAGAAACTACAAACATGATGATAAGGACAACTCCTGGGTGACGGTCTCAGCCAAGGAAAGATTACTCCAAATAAGACTTCTTATTCCCGATAGAAATGTTGGCACAGCACTGGCTTGATAGCTTTGCCATATGTATTGAATGTAAGATTTTTAGCCTCAGAAGACCTGCTCCATAGTGAAGATGATGCTGAGCTTGTTGGGTGACCAACTCCTCAGTTCAGTCTTACAGTGTACAGCTCTTTCCCTGCTTAGACACTCCTCTCCAATTCATCATCTATAATGTTCCTTATCTAATGAGGAGTTAGAGAATAAATACACTGAAGGAGTCTATCAGTGCCAGGTTGTCAGAGAGTGTCTGCTGCAGATGCCCCACAGTCCCAGTGGAGCATGCCTGGTAAGGGAATTAACCTCCAGCTTTCCCACTGTACCCACAAGCATGGGTTGATCACAGCTAGCACCAAACTGCAGCACAGCACCAGCAAATGCTCAGTGGGACAGTCGTTTGCTGTGCCCCATAGCTGCTGTTATCTGAGACTGCTTTTCAACCATGGGCTGTGGCTCTGCAGAGAAAACACACTCTGTCCACAGGCTTGTACATCAGCTGGGGGTCTGCAGGGAGATGCTTTGAATCAGAAACTGTTCAAGGAGAAATAAGGTATGTAGGACTCCAGTCCCTGCTTGGGAGGGCAGTGGGGGGCAGGCAATTTCTGTGGTGTTCAGAAGAGGTTTGTGATGTGCTGCCTCACTCCATATTTGCTCCTGCTTTGCAGCAAATAAAGGGTAGGCACTGAGAACTGCGCTGGCACACGGGGCTTGAAGGAATCATTAATAACAAGCTCATGAACTTTGGGTAAATAATTTTTGCTGCTACCATGGGTTTCATTCCTCCCTTTGCAAAGCCCTTTTCTGCTGCACTGTGTGCAGCAGCAGATTGCAGGGGTGGGTCCCAGCAGCTGGCGAGCTTCAGATCTCCCGTGCCAACTGCACACCCCGAGTCCCCACGCTCCACCAGCCACCTCCTTCCTGGTGTCTCTGCTGCCGACCCATGCTCAAGCTGTTGTTTGTGTCTTCAATGCACAGCTGGTTGGGTTTGAACAGTGGGGTGGGCGGGGAGGATGGAAGGGGCAGTGTAGCCGCAGAGTAAGCAGTCCATCACTCCTCCAGAATGCACTGCCTGAAAATTTTCCCTGAAAACAGGGAAATTAAATACTCACATATTGCAGCGTGGAGAGCTGCTCCTTTTTATCTAGGCACTGTTTCTCCTAGGAAGCATCTTCCCCTCAGCCTCTCGTGGAGAGATCATAGCACAAATCCTGCAGTCCAGAAGTTTTATTCTTCAGCCATGCCAGCGAGACAAGGCCATGCGTTGGAATGAATGAAACTGGATTTCAAGTCCCTAAGGACAAACTGTGCAACTTCAAGAACTGACTGGACATTTCATCAGGCAAATACAACACATGGTGGGTGGGGATGTTTTGGATTTGCAACAGTGGGTTGACTGATCCATGTCTATGCCTCTCTCATCCTCCTCCTTGAGAAGGCTTGTATGAAGGGTGCAGCAGAATGGTACTTGCATCCAAGTGTGAGTACCCAGAATTCTCTCTCATGCTGGGATGTGTTCAGCTTTTGGAAAATGAAGTTTTGTTTCTACAGATAAAATAAATATCATGAGACTTCATTGACCAGTAACACACTGTGAATTACAAGACAGCTGTATCCTCAGGGTAGCCCATAAGCTGAAATATGCTTCCATAAAATGCTCATCCTTTACAATTAAAGCCCAAAATAGTACAAGCCAAATGACTATCCACAAGCAATTTGTGAACACATATGCACAAATGCTTAATGATTTATTATGGAAACTGAAAAACAGAAGAAGCAAGCAAGCCCCCCAGAAAAAACCAAAATCAACACTTTTTGTTCAGTTTTAAGTTTTTTTGATAGCATGATTTCCCCTTTCCCTCCCTCTTCTGTGCCAAGCTCCCAGGAATGCTGGTTGATCTTTTTGAGCCACCACCTCTATCTCTCAGAGATTCTGTAAAGCTGCTGCATTTGTGTGGGGTCACAAAAGTCAGGGAAAAAACTGGGGCTGGAGGAACAACACATTGAACACTTGAGGGGATGCTGGATTCTACACCAGAGCACATAAACAGCAATTTTTGAATCCACAATGATGTTCTTCAAGCCCACAGAACTGGAATTGCTCTCAGTGTCATCTCACGTGTGAGACCTTCAGTGTGGAACGTAACCAAAAGGCAGAAATTTCAGTCCTTACTTGCAGCAACACTTGAGAAGAAAGAAACCACTGGGAGAGAAAGAGAGAAGCAAGGGAGGATGAACAGGCAAAAGGGTAGAAGTGGAAAAGCATCAGCCTAGGACTTGCTTAATGGGACTCATCACTGGTAATACTGAAAGCTCTGGCTGTGAAAGGCTGCCAGCTGACAATCAAACAAGTCTATATTCACTGAGGTGACTAGTCCATGAAGCAGCTGACAAACATTCCCACCAGTCCTGGTACTGAGTCCCTACAGATAGTAAGGAGCAGCTGTATCACCACACCTGAACTGCTTTCTCTGTGTAACCGCTGCACAGGAAAACACCACCCATCCCTCCAAGGTCCTGCCCTGCTTCCATAATGTGTTGACACAAGCAGGTCTTGTCTATTTGAGCCATTTTTCCATGCAAAGATCTTGGGGAAGGAGACCATTTGAAAAAGAAAGTAGAAGCCTGTGGAAATTGTCCATCATCTGCATCCTTGTGTAATGGTTGCTTGCAACGATGGGAAACAGAGGTCTCTCCTCCACTTGTCACCCCAGGCAGGCAGGAGATTGATGGCTGTGTTTGAGTTTGCTGTTTCTGCCCTATTCCCCCCCCCCCCACCTCAGTAACTCTCCTTATTTTTATACTAAAATGTTGGCAAATCCATAAATTTCTCCTGTCAGCAGGAAGCCGTGTCCATTTGGTCCTATCTGCAGACTCTGCTCTCTCCTCCTCATCCCCTGCCAGGAGCTGCTTTCCTGGGTCCTGGGGGAGGAGCTGGGAGTCACAACTCATAAATTTCCATCATGTCAAGCAAATGCTTTCACATCACTCAAAAAGTAAATCTCCTTCCCCAAAATATATAGCTGGATGTAAAGAGTGGGTAAGACAACGGGGACGCTGATAAATCATTGTGCATTGGAAATCAGGCTGGGGGATTTGGAAGCTCTGGATTGCTTCCTAAAGGAGACACAAGGGAAGTTCATGCACAAGGGAACAGCAACACTCTTCTGCCTTTTCCACTCCCAACAGCCAAAATCTTTACTGAAAATGTATGTGTGGCCAGTGAGAAGAGTGGTGGCATAGAATACAGGATTCAGTGGGAGGTGAGAAATGAGAGGTTTGGAAGGGACATGACTTTGGAGAGACACAGAGGATCTTGATGGGGAGCTGGCATGAACATCTGCTTCTCATGTGCCAAGTTTAGCACACGGACTAGTGAGTATATAATCATCATTGTCATGAGTCACTGGGGGGTTTACAGTTTTGCAAAAAAGCTTTGCCCATCACCATAGGTAGTACATCTCCCAGATTTCATCATATCTTTCTCATCATCTTTACTACTGCTTCTTGCACTGCTTCTATTATTTTTTCATCTCCAGCCCTTTTTTTCTTAGGTACATGAGCTGATGGTAGTGTTACAAATATGACTGTTTTCTCACAGTATGGGGAGACACCAGCCAGCCATGTAGGACTGACCTGACACAGTGACATTGTGCTATGGAAAACTCAGTCCCTGTGAGGGAGACGAGGAGTAAGAGGTGGTCTGCCAACTTCAGAGAAGCAGGATGAGCATCTGGGCTTGGTAGTTGGAAGCAATAATTGGGAGCTCTGTAAGCCTCAAACATGTCTAGTCATTTTTGATAAGAGGAGATAAAAGCCTTATAAGGTGGGCTGGGCATTTCTCTGTGAAGAGGCCTTGAATCCACTTCTATTCTTTCTTTCTCCCTCCTCTTCTACTGTAGCACTTAAAAGAGGACCCTGGATAGAAAACTGTTACAAAGCAACCTTGTGTATTGCCTAAAGCAATCAGCCAGCAGATTCCCTTTGTGTGGAGAAAAATGAGCTTTTTCTTTTTCTCCCACATGTAATCATCCCGTTCAGTGCTTTCTTTTCCATTTTGAGCTTGTCCCCTTTCTTGCCTCCCAAAGCAGCAGAAGCCATGAGTAATGGAGAGGGAAGGGTGAAAGTCCTGTGTTTCCATTTAGGAGCAGGAGAGTGGGGAGACAGGGCTGGCATTCTCCCCTTCATGGTGTTTTACACTGAAGGAGTTAAGGCCCATCCTTAAGTACCCTTTTGCTTTAGCAGGAAAAACAATCTTGGGAATAACCCTCTAGTTTTAACTCCCTGTTCTCAGTGGTTCCTCCTTCTCACAGTCTGACCCTGGCTTTGCTCCTTGCAGAGTGTCTCGGTTTGAAAGACAGGTGTCTGCTAGGGAGGGCAAGACTTCCCTTTGGAATGGAGAATTCAAACCCCCTCCCATCGAATTATTAAAACTTTGATATTAAGTCGGCTCTCAGGCAAGGATATGGGGATAGCAATAACAGCTCTTTACTAGTATGGATAACAAGGCAAACAAACAACAACAACTACAGCATTAATGATAAACAAAACCTGGAACCTCGAGGGGGATTTTTTTTTCATAAAAGCCCAGGGCAGTCTGGTCTCAGTGCAGGGCTCCCTTGGTGCTTCAGCACTAAGCTGGGACGGTAGAAAATCCCGGGCTGGTGGATGGGATGTACTAGAAGCTCCACAGCGGTAGCTGGAATGGCAGGGCTGTCCTGGCAGAGCTGGGCAGTGCGGGGATACAGCGGTGCTGAAGAAAAGCCACGGCGGTGGGACAGGGCCGGCCCAGCTCCAGCAGGGCAGGAGGAGAGCGCAGAGTCCCTGGGCACACGAGGAGATGATGG
>WBMY01003250.1:911464-929699 GCA_013397315.1 Donacobius atricapilla
GTGCAGGGCTCCCTTGGTGCTTCAGCACTAAGCTGGGACGGTAGAAAATCCCGGGCTGGTGGATGGGATGTACTAGAAGCTCCACAGCGGTAGCTGGAATGGCAGGGCTGTCCTGGCAGAGCTGGGCAGTGCGGGGATACAGCGGTGCTGAAGAAAAGCCACGGCGGTGGGACAGGGCCGGCCCAGCTCCAGCAGGGCAGGAGGAGAGCGCAGAGTCCCTGGGCACACGAGGAGATGATGGTAGATTTCTTCAGGAACAGACCCGGTGATGGCAGTGAGAAAACTCTTCCTGCAGCCGGAGCGGGCTGACCGTTCTCTCTCCGATGCCGAGAGCAAGAGAGCAAAACTGTCCCCACCCCTGCCCTTTATCTCCCAAAACCTGGCACTATCAGGTATCACCTTTTTTCCCTCGGAGAGAAAAAACTCCCTGAGACCAAAAAAGGGTGTAGCCTGGTGCTACACTTTCCTAGCTATTCCTATTGTTTTGGTCAAGCACCCATAAGTACCCAGCAATTAGTCTCCTAGTGACTTTGTGGGAAAAAAATTCTATAGGGAAAACAACAACAACAACAACAACAACAAAATCTAACCCCCAACACAGAGATGCTGCTTCTCTTGACGTTTGTCTTGTGTATGTACACTGAGGCTGGGACCAGTATTTAAGGTCCCCACAGTCTTGAGCACAGAACAGGTAGAGCAAAGAAAACTGCCTCTGCCCCAGGGATTTTAGCACTTGGAGCTGAATTATGGCTGGCAGTGACTCCAGCTGCCCTGCCAGCATATCCCATGGGAAACCATTCTCCATCATTCAGGTGCTGGAAGATGATGCCTGGGATGAGTGAACAGTATTTTTTCCTCCCAATAAACCCTTGTATATGTCAACCCTTCAGCAAAGCTGGGTGGTGGACATACTTCCCTCCCTCAGGAATTACACTGTGGCTATCACCTCCCTCCTTGGGATTTCCAGACATCAATCAGCCCACTTCCCAAGGCTACAAGCAATCCCAGGGGGCTTCTTTTGTCATGTGCAGGGGTCACGCATCCCCGGAGACAGGCAGGGGGTAGCTTTTGTTGCTTGTGTGATCTTGCACATGGGCACTAACAAAGTGAGTGTGAGCATGAGTTTTTTGAGACTTCAGAAAAATAAACCCAGATGGCATTAGATAAACTGTGGAGGGAGGTTAAGCATGGCTCATCTGCACTCCTTACAGTGAACAGTGGGAGGACCTGAAACAAAGCCCAGGAATCCTGCTCCCTCTTCATAGCTCTCATTTTACTAGTAGCATTTCTGCCTTGTGTGTGGATGTTTTCCCTCAGCTCCACCATGGGGAAGTCAGAAATACATTTGTTATATTAAGAGTCCTTTTGTCTTGAGCAGGAGATTAGAGACAGGAGCATCCCTGAGCAGTGTGTGTGTTGTTTCCATGTCTGCTTTTGTGGGGGAACCTGGGGGTGGGGAACTGAGAGGAGGAGATGGGAATATTGTTCTATTTTTCAAGCAAGCTTGGGGGGGTGTGGTGAAAAAAGGACCATTCCCTCCTTCATTGAGAAATTTGGTCATGGTGGGCTGAATGCCCTTGTTTCCTAAATGTATGTGGTGCCCTCAGGGAATGTCTGGTTTTGATTAGATGGTGTCTTGTGGAGGTTCTTGATTTGGGACTACATGACTGTGAAAACAAAGTGTGTGACTCCTTCCGTCCCCTGTGAACCATGAATGAATAGCACCTCTGCCCAGGCAGGAAAGAAGGGCCCTCAGGCCAGCTGGGAATGTGCATTTATTATAAAGCAATGAAGTAGCAAAGATGCCAGGAGACAGAAAGGATTTCTCTGTTTTGTTTTGCTTTTTCAATTCTAGCACTCATCTCTTAAAATGGAAGAATATTGCATGTCTAAGGAAGCCTCCCAGAGCAGCAGGTTCTTTAGGAAGAGATCCTTTCTGGAGAGAGTATTGTGCATGAGGGTTCAGCTTGGTACTGCAGGAGACTGCTGGGTCCTACGGAGGGAAACATGTCTTTCCCACTCCCATTCACAGCCCTGGCTCAGATGCTGGAGGAGAACTGCTGCTCTGAGACTGGGGATCCTGCAAACAATGCCATGGAAACCCCTCCCAGCAGGGATTCCATCCTCAGCCTCATTCCAGCCACTCACAGAATTAAAAAAGACAAGCCCCAGGCTGGCAGAGCATCTTCCAAAAGTGGTCATTGAAAACCCTGCTTGGGACTGGAGAAAATCAAGCTCTGCTTTTTCCATGCCTTGCACCATCAGTAGAGGTTGTGCAGCTGGGAAGATAGCAGGATCCCTCTCCTTTGCATTCCATGCAGCTTAGCTGATGACTAAACACTTGTTTTTACTGGGAATAAAAAGCAAACACAACTGAGAAATAAGCAGGAATTTGCATGTGCAGTTAGATGGCATATTTAACAAGGTCATGTTATTAATTAAGGTGGTGTTTCAGTAGTGCCTTAGCTATGTGTTGATAAACAAGCCTCCATTTGTTGACCTAGGGACACTGTTTCAACACTGCCCCTTTTATTCAAGGAATTCAAGCTTGTAAGGAAGATGGGGGAATGAAGGACAAGGAAGGATGCTTTCCTATACACAGACACATTCACCCTTTTGTTTTTTCTTCTGTAGGAAGCAAATACTTCCTCCGTGTGGTTTCATACCTGGGTATGTTCCTGCGAGATTCATTCACCTTGAGGAGTTTTTGCACAAAGCAGCACTGACACTCATTAGCCGAGTTGGTGAGTCAAGGAATTATGTCTCCAGGGACACCCTGAGGGAGGACAGGCTCTCTCTAAAGTGAAGTTTAGCTCTTTTTGAGGATTTTTGCAAATGCTACTTAAACACCCGAAGACCTGGTTGACTCCTGCATAGAGACTGCACAATAGACACTACAGCTGAAGCATGGTTAATTCATCAACAGGAAGGAATCTAATTGTTTATTGCTCTGGTGACTGTCATGATGACCATGCAAACAGGTTTTCCCCTCCCTTTCCCCAGGTTCTGTGCCTTTTGATTGTCCTTAAGGACTTTCCTGATTTGAGTTCAGCTACTATTTATTTGCATGAGTCATCTCACTGGAGGACAAGGTGAGAAAAAAGGAGGGAGAGCACAATCTGCCCGGCAAAACCAGAGGCCTCAGCCCTCTGAATGGGGCTTGTTTCTGAACTGCTCACCAAGCAAGACTCTTGCTGGGAGATCTACTGCAAATGAGATGCTGCCCAGTTATTTCCCTTGACATATGTCTCAGCCTGCTGCAAGATGCATGAGGGCTCAGTGGATCTCTCAGATTCTGCTGTCAGACTGAGAGGTTTCCCTGGTGAACTCAGCAAACCTGGGGAACCAAATGCTGCCCATTTTTCCCAGAAGGAAAAAGGAAGCACCAAATGAGGTGAGCACTCAGCAGACACAGAGTGAGAACAAGAGACTTGTTCTCAGCCCAGTGTGTGAATTATGGAAATCCTTTTTCCATGAGAAATTCTGGATACTTATAGTTTGTATAGGTTCAGGGCAGAAACAAGCATTCTCACTGGTGAGGACTCCTCCTGTGTTACTAACTAGGAAGACATTACATCTCTGGCTCAAAAAAACCCTGAATCATGAAGAGATGGAGGATGGGAGATTATTTGGATATGTATCATTGTATCCCTGCCCAACTTTTAATTTATCTCTACATTCACCTTTAAGGTTGAGAGTGGTGAACAAGCCCAGCACAACAGAAAGGTGCTCAGCATTGTCAGGATTGAGCTCAAAACTTAAAATGCCTCAAGCCCGGACTAGTTAGCCATGGGAATCTTTTGCTGAATGAAATCTGAGTTTTTAGACTTATGAATGGACAGAAGAGGCATTTGCAGATACCCAGACCCTGTACGTGATAAAAATTGCTTGGCCAGATTAAAGTTGTAGATAGATAGCTGATATTACCCCTGAATGTAGCAGGCAGAGCTGGAATCATTAAAATAAATGTCCTCCCAAGATTCCAGCTTTATTTATTATTATTATTATCGGTATTATTGTGGGATCTGAATGTATCCTGGGCTCCAGGGCACCACAGAGAATGATAGCCCTGGCAAAATGGCCATCCACAGTCCTGGCTGGAAACAGATAGGGCAGAGAGGTGTTGCAGTAAGCAGAGAGAGCTGGTCTGCAAGGGACCCCCAGATGCCAGTGCTAAAATAAGCACTGCTGTTCCCAGATGGATGTGACTCACAGGTTATACCTGCCAGCATTCTGGGCACAACTCAATGGGAGCTGCAGTGTCCTCTCCTTCGGAAGGGTGTCCTGGTGTCCTCAGATTTCTGCCAGTATGTGCAGCCTCTTAAAACAAGGGAGAAGTAAAGACTGTGCAGCCGGTGTGCCTTGGTGCACACATGCCTGGGCTAAAGAACATCTCAAACCCACCTCCAAATAAAGGATTTGCCCTCTTTTGTGGGGTGTCTCTCATTGTCAGAGCATTAATGCAAAATAAAAGGGAAAGGGGTAGTATGGGGAGTCTCACAACTTCCATCTGTGTTCTCTGCAACAAAGAGTGAGGCAGGTGTTACAGGAAAAGACACTTTCCAAATTAGTTATAGTAATGTTGTGTCAATCACCAAAATGCTAAGATGTGTGTAATGATTTCCATATGAAAAACATATCTTTTATAATGTATACTCGTGTACCTACTTGTTAATATGCATTTCTGTTGATCTATATATATAATTATGTTAGTATAAAACCCTTAAACATATGTCTGCAATCTTATTAAAATAATGAAACAGAGTTGGGAACTGAGCTAATTCAATCTGAAACCTGTGAGAAGGAAAGAAGAGTTCTCCCTGCCTGCACTGTTCCCTCCCACCCCCATCCCTTTAAGTGTGTTTGAAAGGTCAAAAATGTCCCAAACTACTAAAAGCTAGGTAGAAAAATGTGTCAAAATAGGAGGAATTGTTTTACAGCAGAATATTTGTTCACTCTTTTCCAGTAAGCATTGGCTGATATTAAAGCACATCTGATGATATCTGAAAATTTCTACAAAGCTTTCTCCTTAATCCCTGAGCTTCTTCTGGATTGTCTTTCTTCTACAATGCTTCTGCTTTATTAGTAAGACTGTCACAATTACAGAGCTGACTGCAGATTTCCCCAGGGTCTTTCTGAGCAAATCTCTCCCAGCAAACCCTGCGTGTTTCTCTCTCTCCCCAAGGTGCCACTACCTGGTTCTCAGTCTCTCACTCCTACAGTGCATTCTAATTTTGTCACGCTTGCCCATTCACAGTTTGTTTTAGCATAGGAGTGAGACATTGAATGAGAAGAAAAGGAGATGGAATGAATAAGAAGTTTTAAATATGTGTCTATTAAGTCTAGACTGTGGCCATTTCCATCAGTTACTTGGTTGTGCTGAGCTACTCTTGAGGTGCTGTCCTTGGGGTTGGTCTGTCTTGGACATCCTTTTACACCCTTACTCTGATTTTTTTAAGACAGCCACCACCTCTGGCTATAGTTGCTCCTGGGTCCAGGTGTCTGACCAGCTCAGCAGGGCTGGGTGTAGACATCAAAAGGAATGACTCCTTCATCATCTCTTGAGTACCTGTAGAGATTTTCTGGATTCATGGCTTACTCCCTGGGTGAAATCCAAACAGTCCTTACTGAGCTATTGTAGTGTGTGCATAGAAGTAATATTACATACACAGGCAAGTTACACACCTCACAAATCCTCCTCTCCTAGGAATTTTGTGGAGTGAAAAGTTTCAGTGAACTTCAGGAGGAATATCTATTGAACGCTGAATTTCTCCAGCAGGTATTTCAAGGAAAATTGATGGGAGTTTTGCCTTTATAGCCACTGGCCTTTCTTGGAGGTGCCTCTGAGTTCATTACTAATTTAAATGTTGTTCTCCCAGCTTGCAAGAGAGTTAAATATTGAACACCTCTCCCATGCTTTCCAATGTTCCACCTATGGCTTCAGGTCATCAAAGAATTACCTTCATAAGGGACTGTAATTACACATTTTTCAGGTATTTACAACAGATTTAAAATTATTTCAAGGCTTGATCCAGGATAGCCATAAACGCAATGGTCTTTGAATTAATGCCCTTCTGATGAAGGTGCAGAAATTGGCTGCTCCTGTTCTTTGTAACCAGAAGGAGAAATTAGGAATCTTCCTGTTGCACTGTATCTTTCCTCACTGCTGTTTGCCTGCTTGTAGCCATTACCCAGAGAAAAGCAAGGAGGGAAACAGCTAAATAAGAACCTTCTTTAACTTTATTTTTTATCTTGATTCATCTTAGCCTTTATAAATTTCACAAGTGCTTTTTATTAAAATAAGAAAGCTAGTGAAAGATGTCTGAGTGGGTCAATTAACCCGAACCTGAGCAGGTCATTAGAAACAATAGAAGATTGTACAGGCAGTCATACCCGACAAGCATGAACACTGGCCAAATGAATCAGATAAAGAGATTGATCATTTTAAAACAAATATAATTTGCTTGATTTGTTTTCTTCTCCCTCTCTAACAGCAAAATTGCTTTGAAGACAAATAGTGGACCCTGTTCATGATCTTACATTTACAATAGTCATTGTCTTATAATCCTTAGACTGCACTGTGTGCTCCCAGTGTGTGTTCAAATAGCATGAGACAGCTACATTAGTCTGGGCTGATATTTTGGGGAAAACTCTGCTCACATCGAGCACAGTTAGAGGTACCAATTGTGCCTTGGACTTCTGAGCTATTAATTTGACTGGCTGTGTTCCTCTTCTAATTTAGACCACCACACTGCCTGCTCTAGGCTGCAAGGTCTTCCCTATGGGTCCTCACGCTACCCAGAAACTCAGCAGGATTACAGGCTCCTTTCGCTACACCTGTCCTTTTTGATCTCTTTAACCACAGGAGGAGGCTTCTCTGTATTAGAGTTCAGTTTGCAGCTCCCAGCAAATCCCACAGCAATTAAGCCCACTGCAAAGCTTGCTGAGTCCCTCTCCAAGTGCCAGATGGGTCCCTTCTACCTACTTCCTGCCCTATTACCATGAAGACACTTGAACACTATAAAAGGACTCCCTAATAAAAGTGCTGGCTCTACAGAGGTTTCTCTCCTTGGAGGGAAGAATCTGTGGCAGGTGCTAGTCCTGGCATGGAAGGTGCCAGTGGAGGAAGGTGAGGAGGACATCGGGGTTGTGCAGAGTTTTTCTTGCGCCGTTCTGAAGACAGATGTGCTCATCTATGTATGCCCCTGTGGGCACCCCAGGCCTGTCCAGATCCTTCCTCAAATCACCCTGGCTTATATTAGCATGCCCTAGGGCACATTTGGCTTTGTGAACAGGATGCTGGCAGGAGGTAACATGCACTCTGCTTTCAGCCTTTGTAAAGGCTGCTCTTTCAGAGAGCAACAGACAGCCCACAGGAACCCTGAGAATAGAGTAGAACAGATATGACAACGGAAAAATTTGGGGATGCAAGTCTGAAACAACAATTTATTTTTTTAATCTACATTTCGTGGTTTACCAAGGGAAAGCAAAGAGCCTATCAAGAACATACAGCCAGCCTCTCTCCCTCTCTTTCACAGTAACATTTGTTGCCTCATTTGGGGTTTAGAATCAAATGTTTTGTTTTTTGTTTTTTTTTTTTTTCCCCTTCTAAATGAATTAAGCTATCTGGGGATGGATGACGGATTCAGGAGATACAGGGTAGGTTATGAGCATGCTCTGTTGCTTCCCTGTGGGACGTACTCATGAATCTGCAGACATTGACCCAGTTACTAAGCCAGCACCTGGATACAAACTCCCGGTGACCACATCTCCAACTTGCTGTATTCACTGTATTTTGTTCAGGGGCTTTTGCATTTCAGCGCCTTTCTATGCTAAGCTGGCATGTAAGTAAACTCCATTTTCTGAGCAATTTACTTCATCCTTTGAGATGTCCTTATTTTTCTTTTAGTCATTTGAAGCAGGTCCTGTGTCTCCCTCCTCCTCCTCCCCACATCTCCCAGGATGACCTGCTAATTTAAATGAAAAGAGGTTGCAGCAACATTCTCTTTGTCACTATAAACTCAGGAAGGCTTTGTCCCTTCACTGAGGACAAAAATTCAGGGCAAAAAGCTGTATTTACTTATTCTGTCCTCCTCTCTCACCACATGCTTCTCCTTCAGTGGCATGATGTTTTCTCCAGCCTAGGTTTAAATTTACTTTCTCCTGCTTTCCGTGGAGAGATATCTCCAGTCTCACAGAATTGTTACACAGTGTTTTCAGATATTCAGGCTAACCCTTCCTCTGAGTTATTGTCTATAGTCTTAAATCAGACTTCTCATTAATTTTCTCTGTGAAATTATACTCATTGTTTAAATTGATGAAGCTTTTTCCCATTTGACCCACTTGATGAGATAAACGTGGAGCGTAGGGTAACAATCATTTATGGTGGGAGCAAAAGAATTTAGCCCAAGCTCTACAAAGGTATTTATGGTACTATCTTCTATTTAGATGGCTAATTTGCTATAGATTTTTACTTTGTAATTAGAAATTAAAGTGCTAATAGCTTTCTGCCTCTAATCTTAAATGTCTGTCCTATCCACTAGGTATATTTTCAGAATTACAAGCATGTGGTACAGAAAAGGACAATATACTGTAAGAAATTCTTCAGGTTATCAGTAAAACCCAGTTTCTGAGTAAATTCTGGGTAAAATTTGCATTAGAGTTATTCTCAAGAGGAGGTAACTTTAATCCAAGTAGCTGGAAGTACCTTCTTGGGGCTGCCTAAGTCCTGAATTCCACTGGATGTACTGGAAGCTAAGGTCTTCAGAGGACTGGGCCTTCCCGCCTTTTTGAGAAAGCCCTTTTGACCTAAACATGGCCCCAGCAGATTTGATGGAGACCCAGTAGCTGAAGGTGTGCACTAACAAAGAGTTGTGCTTCTCTGCAGCATTGAAGGAAAGAGAAGGAAAATACACAAAACTGTGGACCCTCTTTCTCTGCATGAGAAATCCCCAGATTAGTAATCACATTAGGAAGGACAAAAATTCCTCTAGGAATTGAAACACTTTCAGTATAGGACACAAGGGCAAAAAGTCTTTATTGGAGAAGAAAATACCTCATGCACTTGGGCTGCTGGTTTTATGTGATGTCTAGAAAAGACGACAGTAAAATTGGCACCTCCTTGCTCAAGAGGTCCCCAGTGAACATTCAAGACATATCTTGTTTGCAAACACAAATGGATTTTTACTCCTGTTTTCCCTGAGGAGATTGCAGAGCTATGGCAGAGTGAGCTGTGTTCTCTTCTGGCTCGTGCATCATCATCAAATCTGTCAGCTAATTTCCATTTGAAAAATCATTATTACCAGTGAGGAGGCAAAAGCCAGACTGAATTCTCCTCCGATTAGGGCAGAGTTGGATGAGTTGGCATTTAGAAAGATCATCTTTCTGACTGGTGAGCAGAGACCTGTGGAAGTGGAAAAAATACTGGATCCATTGGAGGTCACCACTAGAAGCCTGCCTTTCTGACTGCTGCTGTGCTTTAATATCTTGTGGAGAGGGACTACTTCATGTTTCTTTCTTCAGTACGTGTGCTGGTTTGCTTCCATCTTGTCATCCAAAAAATGAAGCTCTCAAATGCTCATTAGTATGTGGCACCCGAGAGTCAATTTGTACAATTTCTTCAGCTGTTCTAAAAGAAGCAGCAAAACAGGAGAAAAAGAGGACTTTCTCCTTTGGGTCTGCCTCTGAATCTTTGGAAGACATTTTATTTCCAAGGGCTGCCAGACAGCCTTGCTACCTGAGAAACACCACCCATGAATTCCTGGGAAGTGTGCAGGGTTAGAAATCAGAAGCTATTTGCAGTGTCCTGTGAGAACAGACACTGTTGTGTCTTCAGACCCAAAAGGAAGCAGCATTCTCACCCATACTTACTTGGATGATGCTGATGATTTTTTAAATTTTGTTTCTCAGTCTTGTCTTCCCTTCTAGTGCAATACAGGGTTTCTCTTCATCTTCCTTGTTTTTATCCTATTAATTTCTCTTTTTCTCTATTGACCTCACATTCTCCAAAGAGGAAGAGAATCATGAAGCAAGGTCAGCTCAACAAAAGCTTTTGAAACATTCTCTTTCAAGGAGAGTAATAGAAGTAATTTTTTAGGCTATTTTAGAGATTTTTTTACAACATGGTCTGTTCTTTTCCCATTTTCCACTTTTTATTCTAAAGTTTGTAGTAAGAGCAAAGCTGACACCAAATGTTAATGCCAGATAGGGAACTGATCTCATACTGGCCACTAATTTAAACCTTTCGTGAATCTTTAAAATGGCTTGGGGCTCAGCTTTTCAGGGGCTGAAAGAGGCATTTTGCTACCTGGAGTTACCTCTTCCCCGCTTTAGGTCACATTATACCAGTTTCTGAATGTCTGAAGGTCTAATGCCAGTGGCCGTGACACGGCAAGATATTCCCTTGTTGTGCAGGTCCTGCCTGCATACACTGGACCTGCCACTCTGCTCTGTGTGGGAGATGCACCACACTGACAGCTTCTTGATGGGTGGAGGGTCTGTTTATGACTGGCCTTGCTCACCCTTGGCTCTGCTGTGAAGCTCAGGAAGTGCTAGATTATTTCTGAACCCACTCTCTTGGCTGTAGAGGAGACCCAGGGCTCTGTCCTGTGGCAAAACAAGCACCACAGATGCATGAAAAGACTCCTCTGCAAACGTTTCTTCTAAGATCAAACACAGTTTATTGGTTCAGGATTAGAATTGCTCTCTCCCAGGAGGGCTATGCCCTTGCTCAGCACTGAAAGGGCACCCCCCTATCATCTAACGGGCCATTTTCATCACTGGGTGTGCATTTGACAGATCTGGTTGAATTATGAAGCCCTTTCTTTGTGAGAAAGTATAACAATCGCAGATAATGGGAATTGTGCACACCTAAATCCTTGCTTATGCTAAAGGATTGCCCCAGGAAGGGAAAACATCTGACCCACTTTCATTACAAAAGACACTTTCATTTCTTTGGAAGACACTGCTGTGCCTCCTGCAGCCAGGAACATTGCAGTGCCAATAATGGGCAGTTTGTGCATAGTACATGTGAGTAAACAGTGACATCTCATCTGCTGTGCGTGTGCTCCAGCAAAGCCTCGCCGTGCTCTTGGAGCTTCTGGCCACTGCTGCTGCTGCCAAAAAATGTCACTGGCATGTGGAGCATTGACCTGTCCGCCTGGGAACTTCCCCAGATACAGCCAGGCTCCAGATGAAGTAACTGTCAGGTCCCGTGCACCCACTTGTATCTCAAGCACCACATCAGAATGAGCAGCTCTGAAGATTTTATTTAGCGGTAACTCCAGTTTCATCCTGTGAAAGGAGTGAGGTGAAAAAAACCCCAAAGATCCCCAGGAAAAGCCCCTTGCAAGCACTGAGTGCTCTTTAGCAGCATGCAGAAGAGATGTAACTCTTCTGACTGCACTCTGATTGAGCTGATTGCCACTGGTTCTGAATCTAGTCCTGGTATTTTGGTTATTTCTAGTAGTTGCAAGGAGGTAGCCAGATCTGCATGGAGGCTATTTAACTGTGTGAATAGAGGAAATACCACAGTGCTCATGGAAAATGGGCCAATTCCATGGTATTTTGTCTCTGAGCAGAGCAATATGGCTCAGGGGAAGGTGTTAGTCAATTAAAGATAACCTAATTAAAAACATAACATAAAATCCAACCCAGCATTTGCTCCTGCCTGATCTTCCCCCAGAGAAAGGAGGCACTGAAAGAGGCGAGGATGCTTTTCCTGGTGGATAGAGACAGAGGGAACATTTAAATGAGTATCTCCTCAGTCCCCATCACTACCAGAGTCCTTTGTGTTCATTTTTGAGTACGAAATGCCCTGGTTAAAAAGAAATCTCCTCTGCAACCTGTTTGCAACTGGTAATACCCTCCAGATTCCCTCTGCTCCTCACTGAGACTTTTAGTACCTCTTGTTACCAGATGGCAGCAGCCTGGCATTTGTCTAGATAAAATGAATGCTGGGAATAGTATCAAAAAGCACATTATTTAAGACTGTCATTATTTGCATTTCTGGCTTGGCAGGTACCCAGTTGGACCAATCTGACACAGGCACCTTGCACTGAGGTACCCCTATGGAGGGATCAGTCTTTGGACTAGAGATGAAAAAGAGGAGGTGGCTAATTTTCCAATAACTCCTCTAGATGATGGCAAAACGTGATTTGCTTCTCCCTTATGGGCTGACCTGGTTCCCAAGACCACTGGAATGGGAGAGTACGCGCTGAAGAGAAGACATGGTGGTGATACTGGGGAGGGGACGCTCCCTGGGTTGGAGCTCGTGAGGCTGTTGGATGCCAGTGGGCAGGAGGTCACCCTGAATGTAGGGGGTAGATGCAAAGCTAAAGCTGGGGTGGTGGAGAATAAATGATAACTTAATATTTGAGAGGTAAGTGTTGGTAATTAGTCTGCAACACTTTGATCATTAATGCATGCAATCAAATTATCATCAAGAACGCTTTCCCAACAGCCACCCCTCCCTTTCCCCCCTGCTTCTCTCTCTTTATTTTAAGGGTTGGCACGCGGCAAAAGTTGACAGCACCAGCCCCATCATGCAGCCAGGATGCTTTCAAAGGAAGCTGCTGCTCCCTAGTGTTTGCAGGATTCAGAGCTGGAGCCAAAAACTCAGGCAAGAAAGAGCAAATTCCCAAAGAAAGGCTGGGCAATAAACTAATGGGCCCAGGCAGTTTTCTATCCTGAGCAGCAGTTCTTTGTTATCTGCTTGACTATTGATTGCGATCCCCATGGATACAGCTCAGGTTTTCCTGCTTTGAGTTCTTAAGTGAAATTAAAAGCATGCGGTTCATTACTCAGTGCTCTCCTCTCTTCCTGTGATCTTCTGGCTCCCATCCAGGCACTGCTGGCCAATTACACCACTGGGAATAACCTGCCTTTTTTTTTTCTTCACATTTCTACATACTCTGCATCTTCAGGAAATGGGGAAAGAGATCATACCGGGCACTCTGTGAACTCTACCTTTCAACAATGCTGTGAATAAGAATTGATCAGTGTTCCTGCTCTGCAGCCATGGTTGGAGATTAATACCAGTTATCATGAATCTTGCATGGATATTTACCCATCTGTGTCCACTCTATGCAGGTGTGAACATGTGTGTGCCCATATGGCAGCTCTCCAGGGGTTCAGAATTTTGCAGAAATGGTTGGAGGATATTTTTCTTGGGTAAATTCCAGTTCAGCAAAATTACTTTTTTTCCCTCTATTTTTTATGGAAGTTCACCAGCTTTGGTACAGTAAGATGGGGAAAGAGGAAGAGCTGGTAAGAGGTGGTAAGGCTTTTAAAAGAAAATGTGTTTTCAGTCCAGTATTCGGTGTTTTAGCTAAACTAGAAAGTGCCAATGCCCAGTAAATTGAGCAGTGGCTGATACCTCAGTCCTCTTCTTGGGTTGTCATGGGGAAGTGTGAGAAGCAAGAGGTCAAGTAGCACAATGTACTTTCCCAAAGTTGGAGAAAATCTTCCTCTGGACTGTGCCACCTAAAACATCCCAGGTCAACCTGAATCTCGCCAGCACAGTTGGTGATGCAATCTCCTTCGACAGCCACATCTTAAAGGAAGGGCAAATTAATGCATTAAGATCTCCCTGGATATTTTATCCAGCCATCAATCAGAATCTCCTGAATAGTCTTTTGTCTGCAGAGTTTAACATCAAAGACATGGAAAGTCAGTGCGTGGACTTCCTTTTTGTTCCCTGAATTAACAGTCAAATCATGCTTGATAACAATATAAATCTATAGATACACTGTTGATAAGCATAATAATAACTGGTAGATGACATGAAATGCTGGTGAAGGGCGCACTAAAATTCAGGCCACTTATCTAGGCTTTCAGCATGGCCTGAAGCAGAACCCACATTTAAGATTTTTGGCAAGCCCGAAATACTTCTTTTCATTACATAATTGGCCTGTAACTCTAATGATGATAGTGGAGCTGCTCCAGATTTATACTAATGTAACTGACAGCAGATTTTTGGCTCTGATTCTGTGAAAAAAAGCTTGCCATAAATTCAGTATTCAGACTGTCCTTTGTAGTTTCTCCCTTTTCTCAGGGAGGAAGCAAGTGATTCTCACTCTTCAAATTTAGTTTCTTTCTGTAATATTTTACTATGGTTACTGGGGGTTTTTTGTTGTTCAGCTGACCTATTTAAGATAGGTGAACATGAGTGAAGACCACATTCATCCCCTATAGAACAATGGAGATGTTCCACGTGCACTGTTCCCAGAATAGCTCCCCGCAAAAATTACTACTCTCAGCTTGTTTTACGGGCTATGCTACAGAGGCTAAAATTGACTCAAGTTTGAAGAATGTCTATTTAAGTATCTTTAAATTGTGAATGTTTAAAAGAGGGGATTTTTGAGCGTGAGCCTGGGGATTTTTTATTTTAACATTACATTTAATGGTGTCTTTGGCATTTAATGTGAGGGGGTGTACGTGGTATATCTGCGTGTGTGTGTTTATATCTAGAGAGAGATAACTCATGTGGAATGAAAATCCATTTAGCAGAAAAATGAGATCTCTTGAGTGTTTGTATTTTCTGCTGCAACTAGAAAACACTAGTACTATGAAAAAACACAACACAGAATGATCTAAACCAATAAGATATGATTTTATGCCAAGATGTGAGAATGGATCTATATCTTTATCAGGTTCCTCTCACTCCAGAGATTAAAATCACATGGAAGCTTGTTAGAAATTCACTCTTTACAGTATATCTTTCAGAAATACATTGTAATGATGTCTGACAGCTTCAAAAGTGAATTACAGACTCAGGGGTAGTACAGACATCTACTTCCTCCCATGTACAAATCCCACAGCTCAGCCAGGTCCACCCACATGTGTGCACAGGCATGCACAGAGGCATCCTAACAGGATGCCTCCAGGCCTCTGGGCAAACACAAGATGCAGGATCAGGGTCACTCAAGCTTTTCCCTAATTCAGAGCAGATTGCTGGGAGCCTGTAGTACCTCAACCTTGTATTGGGGCTGTTTTCACTGAATCACAGATCAGTCTGGGTTGGAAGGAACCTAGAAGATTACCCAGTTCCAACCACCTGCTCAAGGCAGGGACACCTTCCTCTAGACCAGGTTGCTCACAGCTCTATCTAACCTGGCCTGGTTTTCCACCTTTTAAATTCAGGCTTGAAAATGCAATGAAGTGACTGTTGAAGGGGAGCCCTACAGGGAGGCTGAAGTCCTGTGCAGACCTCTCCTTGTCCAAGCGGTGTGTGTGCTGCTGGATGTTTATCCCATGGACAAGTGCACATTAGCTAATCCTCCTCTGGATAGCTGCATTCAGCAGGGAGAAAAAAACCCAGAGCACCTTTCGTGGTAACATTTATTCCTCCTGTATTTCATGCCAGGAAAGCTGCCTCCTCTGTTTCTTGATTTTCCTTCTCCTTTTTTCCCCCTCTCACTTACTGTGTCTTGGGTGGATGTGTTTGCTATTATGAAGTCTATTGAAACATAAACATATACTTTTAAAATAGCATTTCACTCTGACAATACTCCTGGAGAGAGCTGAGAATATTATGGTGGAGATAATGTACTCCAGACAATAAGAGAAGACAGAAGCGGGAAGCTTATCTGCTAGAACCCCTATTGCCTATTTCAACAATAATCCCCTTCAAAATTATGTTTTTCTGTGTACGCTTAAAATGCATGATATTCAGCCTGTTTGTGTGACTTTTAATAGCCTGGATAATTTTCCATACAATTAATTCCCTGAATATATTCTCTTTTGCCTCTGCATTTTTTAACGTGGGTTGTTCCTCTAGGGGTGCAGGATAACCCCTCTTGGAGCAACACTCCACATTCAGACACCCACCACCATGCAGGAGCTCAGTGAGGATGCTCAAGATGGGTGCGTGGCTCTGCACAGCCTGATGCAGCTACAGTGACTTTTCTGAAGACAGATTTTAAGGTTTTATTTTTCTTGCTCACTTTGATTTCTGTGGTAGTGGAATCACAAGGATTTTGTCTCTGAAGGCAATGCTAAGCCCAGTTATGGAAAGAAAGGGCTAAGTGACAACTGATGAGCAGCTGGGAAAGATGTGAGGGATGCCCTGCATTGCAGGGCTGTGCTGTGATGCTCTGGAAGCTGTGATGAACCAGTTGCTGCCATGAGCCAGGAGAATGTTCCCCAAGGGAGAAGGGAGTGGGAGCTTGACTCCCTCCATCTCCCAAAGAGCTCCAGGGCAGGGAGGTTGCCAGGCTGGAAATAAGGAAATGTATGGACAGATTATTTCCACAGCTGAATTTTAGTGCTTCAAGGCAGCCTAAAATGACCTCTAAAACAAGGACTATGCTCACTCCCACTGCTAGCACAGGGAAGGTGGATTATATTTCCCACTTACTCCAGACACATGGACATCCATAGCCATGGAAAAACACTTTTGCCCACTTCCCTGCAAGCCACTGGGCCACTGTGGGAGCAGGAGCTCAGTGTTACAGGACAGGAAGGCCTGGCAAGGCAGATTTTCACCCTGCTGCAAATCAGCTTTATCTCTTCCAGGGAGAACAATGCCAGCTTGGTTTACACCCACTGAGGATATAATTGGCATTTGGCTCTGGCTGCAAAATTAGGATTGCTACATCATTGTGCTTCTGATCCTGTATCATGAGAATCAATGAGGAATTTGATTACAGGCTCCTATTTGGATTCTCAGCCCCGCTTGGGGATGTTAATCATCAAAGTTGGGACTGAGGGTTACAGAGAATTGGCTGGAAAATTTAGATCACTTTTCAAAAGGAAAATGGAAGCCAAGTCTATGTGATCTGGAAGAGTTTAATAACAGCTGAAATTTAACTTGGAAAAGAAAATGATCCCAAGGGTTGGTGCTGTTTTGTCATTGACTTTTGTTCAAGCTCTCCTCTCTTCAGCTACGGTATGGGTACAGTGAACATAACTGGCCCCTGGAAGAGAATAGAGATGCTGCTGTGATTATTCAGCTTCTGGCATGTCTTGGCTTTAGATATAGTGGAATCTCATCTGCCCCTGCCTGAGAAAATGCAGATACATCACATCACATCACATCACTAGCTAATCCCACTTTTCTACCATCTATCCCCCCAACCTGCCCTGGTCAACTCACAGAAGGAATATAAACCAGATGAAGCATTAACTTCAGCCAGGCTTGAGTTGGGCATGATCCTGCACCTGCTGGTGTTGCTGGGCACGAGAAGGCACTGCCTGCCCTCCCCAGCAGCTGGGGCTGGCCTGCTCTCAGTGCAGGAATCTCCTGCAGGAGTGGGGAGTCTGGGACAGGGATTGCACCTCACAGCCCTCTCCCAGCTGGCATTTGTGTTTCAACCCACCCGTTAGGCTCAGATGAATTACTAAAAGCTCACTTTGCATTGCAAGGCTATGACAGATGAGCAATGACATTGGGTCATGACCCATTGATGATAGAAGTGAATCAACGCACCACAGACGGACAAAAGAGAGATTATTAACTCAGCGCTTAATGCAGAGTGACAAAAGTCAGGATTTCCCTCTGGCTCTGTACTGATTAATATGTGACCTCAGGACAATCTCATGATGTCTCAGAGCCTCAGTTTCCTCACCTGCAATATAGTGATAAGGCCCATCACAACTTTTCACTGCTGATAAAAAACTGATCTTACAGGGCTTGGAGCACACAAGTCAAAACCCTCCTTCAGACACAGTGGGGATATGCAGGGTCATATGGTCTATGAATGCAAAATCCCTAAGAGCAGGTGGTTTTATTTGTTTTCTTCATTTTAATGAACAACTCTTCCACCTATTTCCAAGCTCATGAGGCACTTTCTACTGCTACAAAACCAAAAAACGTATTTCTCTGTGCCAGCAGCAGACTCATAAGCAGACTAGCAAATAAAGTATGTGCTGCTAAGGACTGTCTCATGGATATACACGAGTTACATCCTTTTCCATCATTTTGCTGATTAATAGGCATAATATCGTGTCTGATCACTGCAGTAAGTATACTGTGAAAGATAACGACTGAAGACATCTAATTGTTTTCCCTTTGGGTTTTTTGGGGGGTAATGCTTTAAAATAATGGCCCTAATCATTATTAATTCCTTTAGTGTTTGCTGTAATAGCATCAATCACAACTAACTCCTTTGCTATTAATGTGGATGTCGCAGATACTTCTGTGGGGTTTCTTCCTACTAGGATTTGGTGTTCATTAGCTGCAGCAGGTTTTTTTCCCCATTATTCCCAAAGTGGTT
This sequence comes from Donacobius atricapilla, assembly GCA_013397315.1. Lineage (NCBI taxonomy): Eukaryota > Metazoa > Chordata > Aves > Passeriformes > Mimidae > Donacobius > Donacobius atricapilla. The sequence goes on from WBMY01003250.1 coordinate 929,680, forward strand.
GAGAAATCTCTTGCTTGGGG
>WBMY01003253.1:21535-38386 GCA_013397315.1 Donacobius atricapilla
GTGCAGAGAGACAGATGGAGGTCAAATGCAATAGCTGAGTAGAGGAAATAACTATAAAAAGTTATAATAAAGAATTGCAAGCAACTAACACTGCTGAATGGTTTGCAGAGACTAAGCTCAGTTCACAAGGAAGTGGCTATAGTTCTGTTGGCATGGGAAACTCAGTTAAAAAGAACATGAATACCTGTAACAAAAATAAAAAAAAAACAACNAATGTCATCAGTATATCATACCACAGCCACTGATTAAATGATTGAGCAGTATAAAGTCAAACACTGATGTTCAATGTATTACTGATACAGGACTTCAGGTGTCTGTGATAAATGTCTTTAATTTTCCATGAAGTATAGGTATAAAAGATAACTGTTCCCACTCTAGCTATTGGTAACATCAAATACTATAATTAGAATAAATGAGTAAGAGAGGAGTATTTTAGAATACAATTCAATTGAGACCAAACTAGGATTACATGAAAAGAAATAACTTTACCTTTCTCCCTGTTTCTGGCTGAACTATCACACTTTCATACCTATTCCCTTTGGCAGGTACATGGGTTTTTATGACTGCTTGCCAAACTAGGTCAGCAAATTATTCTATGTGAAAGCAAAACAATAAATGAATAACAATTCTCTCAAATGCTATTATTATTACTATGACTATTGTTATTGTCACAATCATAATCATCATCATTATTATAACTATCATTATACTTATTATTAAGTATATGCACTTTTATAATATTATCACACTAATAAATTGAAGAGCAGCAAGTGCCACCACCATGTCAGTTCATGTAATTCCTCAGTCCAGTTCCCTATGAGCCTGTGAAACATCTCTGAAAGAGCCAACATGCTATGAAGATGGAAATCAGGAGCGATGGGAGGACAACGTTGCTTTTTTTGGCTGCTTGTAAATGACAGCTGACGCTGTCTCAAAGGTTTCATCTAACTCTAACCTCTACATCTTGTAAATACATGACTAATTTTTTCAGAAATAAATACTGATCGTGGAGTTCAGTAAGGAATTTCAGCAGAAATAAAAGACTTACCTCTGTGTGTATGCCTAGCTAATACAATTTTGACACCAACATTCAGTAATTATCAAGTAATTTTCTTATTTTCATTCTGGAAACTGTAAGTAGGGAATTTATTGAGAGATTCTGGTTTGCATTTGACAAAAAATACAGAGAGAAATATATACACAGGTGTTCATAGAAATATGAGTATTAAGAGGATATAGCAATATCAATTATGATTAATAAGCAAACCTTTGCAAAACAATTTTATCAAACAAGTATCATCTCATATTGATGCTAAAATACACTGAAAACCCAAGTGGTTTTTGGTTTGTGTGGGGTTTTTTTTTGTTGTTGTTGTTTTGTGGTTTTTTCTTTTTTTTTTCTGAGAGACTTTTTAAGTCTTTTAAATAAAAAGTAAGCAAAACACTCTAAGTTGCTGAATTTTGGTGATATCTGCTAATAAAAATCTTCATTATATAATTTATATTATTGATTAGACTAAGTATTTTTTACAATATCCTCTTCTTTATGGTTTGATAATTTAATTTCAAATTTTGATCTGAACTAGAACCAGTAGATAGAAAACCTTGTATATCTGGCCATACAAAAAATAACGTAACCAAATGTTCCCAATTAGTTGCTCTTTTAATTTTTTTTTATTTTAGACAGATGTTAAGGCTACCTCTCTAAGTCAGTGTACACGCTAGCTACTATTATAAAAGTGATTTTGCAAATGACATCTTACTTAAAAAAAACCCTGTGATCTCAGCAGTCTTATGATTATAAAATACTTACCAGCACTCAGAGAGTAGAGATAACATGTTAACACTGTCTTTTGTGCATAATCAATAGACTAATTAACAAAATCTGGCACTTTTAATATGACTACATGGCCACCAGCTATATGACTTGACTTTCAGATTGTATTCTCAAAGCTGGCAGCTAGAAAAAAACCTGTTTTATTTACAAGGAACCTATTTGTGAGAAAGACTCACAAACATAAAATATCAAGATATCTTTACAGTCACTTTTCTGAATATATTCTGTGTTATACAAAATAATAGTTTTTGCCATATTGCATCCATATCATATTAATCACCCAAACCAGTTCCGTTATGTCTTCCCTTCTGTATTTCAAACACCTTAGCAATACAGAACGGATTTATGAACCTTGAGAGAAGTACCATAAAAAAGGAGCAAAAAAGCAAACAAACTGTGTTTACTGTGTCCAAAATGGAAAAACCTGAGTGTACCCATATACAAACAGAATTAGAAGTTTTTGTTCTGAAAAAGAAATGTCTGAAAAACACCATGGTTTCAGAATATTTCATTGTACTCAGTGTAGGAGGTGAAGACAAGAGACAATTTATTCTGCAGCTGGTTTAGAAATAAACACAGCCATGGAAGATAAGGAGTGAAAGAGGGATAAATCCCCCTGAAGCAAACATGATGGACAGACAGGCTGCCATTAACAATGCTGTTGCCTTTGTAAGTACAGAGTGATGTGGAGATACCCTTGCATTTATACTGTAGACATGGTCCTTAAAGATTTTACACCTCCAATTCCTTAGAATTATCAGCTATCTCCAGCCTGTCACTCATCCTGGCAATCTTAGATTTCTAGCTTACAGGCCAGGCAGATTATTGACAAAGCAATCCAGGATGATATAATACACCCTGACAAACAATAGTAAGGGGGATTGTGTTTACCACTTTCACTGCAGCAATTCAGCAAAATTAATTCTTAACACCAAAAGTAAACTTTCTCTTGATAAGCATTCACTCCCCTTGCACTATTGTTTTGTGGCACTACCCTCCCTATGAGTAGAGCAGTAATGCATCTTGATCCATCTGATTTAACCTACTTCCCCCTAATAAAAGTGAGAAGAAGGTTTTTCATACTGTACCAAATGAGCAGTAAGCAAAAAATGCTGGTGTACAGGAAAATCAAAGCTATAATTTATGTGGAAAAATAGGCAGGAACATTTCAAATTTAGGTTTATTTCTCTGTCCTCACCTTACCTAAATCTACTGAGACTGTAGAACACATGGCATGATAAATACTGTTGAGAGATATAAGCAATCACATAAACAAGCAAAATAAAATGGTCTCTGAAAATACCTTTTTCGATTTTTTTTCCCCATCATGATTTTTTCCACAGGGGCATTTTATTTATGAAGTTATGATATCTGTGGATAGAAAAAGAAAAAGGGGTTAAAGTGCTTTATAAGGGATTAAACAGACACTTAGCAATAGGGATGACTCTATATACTGCTGAACTCCTGAACTGCTTACTTTGACTAGCTTCATAAAAGGATTATTTTATGCATTCAGGATGACAAAATCACTGATTTAACACCCAGTGCTTCAGCTGCAACTCATGCAAAGGTGTGGAAGAAAACATCACATTTGCTTACTTATCAATATTGATTAATCTCTTCTGTGTCATTTTTATCAGACACAGCAATGTTAATGCAAAAAAGATTCATGTGCCAGGAATATAGTCATTTGCATGAGATGAAGTTAGTTGTAAAACAGAAGTAAAAGACTAAATCTTAGCAGTTTTCAGTTGAAGAAAGTGTTAGACAGTGGTTTGCTATTCTTCTGAACATTGAAAATAAACCCCTAATATTATCTAGAGGTAAAAGTCCCTTGACTTTGGAAATGCTCTGATCAAACATTGATTCAAGTTCATCTTTACCTCAGAATTTGCAAATTCAGGACAACCAGATGAATCTCACATTTTTTTTCAGATGTTTTACCCTGTAAGTGGAAATTACGCTGAAACAAAAGAGAATTTCTGATAACTAAATATATAGTTGAATTGGGTCATGTAAAAAAAAGCTTTAATTCCTCTCTAGTACTTAAAACTAAGTTAATATGATAAATATGATAAATTCAATAGCAACTGTGCACATGGGACCTAGGTTAGCTGGGCCTTGATGGCCAAGAATGAGATATCTGACTCTTTCCTTTCACACAGCTCCATTAGGTACCCTAGATGCTTTCACACTTATTCAAAACTTCATCGTGAAGGTCCTCTTCTCAAAAACAAGCCTTTTAAAGAAAACAGCAGAAAAATTACTCAACAATATTATATTTTTTAAGAAGAAGCATGGAGGAGAAGCAAGAAAAATGATTTTCCTCCGTTTTCTGATAATTGTTACTTTTCTGCCTAATGTAAGAAGAAAAAAAAACATTATTCTGAAGAACAATGAAATATTATTCTGAAGAACAACTTTGCAGTTTTCCTGCAAAATATTCAGTTCTCAACTCATAATCAGAGATTGAAATACACTCTTCCTATGCCTCGTATGGTTATGCTTTGGTTTATGATTATTTGTCCCTCAATGTTTATGGAAAATATTTGCTAATTGTCTTTTAATATGACTACAGTTTTAAAATTGTAAAAATGAACTGGGAAGCCAAAACCAGTGTAAGTCAGTGAGACCCAGACTCCTAAGACAACTGAAGGTGTCTTGGATTCAAGCAGAACTATTTAATTACAGATCATGTTGATTTTTAACAGAGCTAATTACACCAGTAAAAACCTCAGCAAGGTGCAGGATGAAAGATTAGAATTTATCTCATTATTGATATCTTCTGACATATAAGAAAAAATTACTCCGCTCATGGTCTATATTTTTCAGAATAGTGGATTCTCACAAAATAGCTGAGTGGCTTTGAAAACTCTCTCACCAATTTTTGGTTGCACTTGGTAATAAAAATTAAATAATCAGAAAAAATAAAATTCATTAAAAAATTGCAGTGTGCTGTGATTGCTGAAGAATTACCATTTGATAAATTGTTTATTATCTGATGTTAATTGTAGCAGTCCAAGACATTTGAGGCAATCAAAATTACATAGGTTTAAGATGTAATTTTAATATATAAAGATAAAGACATGCACAGTTTGAAAATAGATTGTTTCAACATTTTGTTTATATTCTGTGAAGGGAAGGGAGTATTAATTTGGTATAACAGTAGAAGTAGCAGAAAGTACTATTCTGTGCTCCCCTAAAGCATGAATTTTAAAAAAATATATATTTAAATTGATGACATCCTTGTTATAGAAAGCTGAAATGGGTTCAAGTGTTTAAAAGTTCTGTCACCTCAAGAACAGCACCCACAATGGAGTTTTGACCTCTGTAGAGGCTGCAGATTCAAAGGGCAAATATTTTGAGATGATGGAAAATCCTGCAAATAACAACAAATGAAATATAATCTTGACTACGCTGCGGATGATGACAGAAAGCAAAACTGCCTGAATTATAACAATGATAATTTGTTAATTTTAATTATTTATAAGGAGATGACGGCCGAGTCCCCAAAAATTTTTCTATTAAGAACACTCAGTATAAATCTCTCTGATATACTATAATGCTGCTTCATCTCTGCTGCCAGCTGCACTGGGACACATAAAGCCCCTCATTAGTTCACGCCTCCGCTTACCAGGATTGCTTTAACAAAGGGATCTAGTGTGTGTTAATGACTCTTAAAATTAAGATGTGACTATGGCAAAACGAAAAATACCTTCATCTTATTAAAATGATTTGGCAACAGCAGTGCAGCGCTGCTTTGTATTTGCTTGTCTCCACACACATTTTAGTTCAGGCAGAAAAAAGGGGATGCACTCTGGAGAAACATAATGAAGTCAGATAGAAAATCTTGCCTTGTTTCAGATATGAGTTCAATTCATTCTTTCCTACATGTGAGACTATTTACAGAAGAAAACACTGCTGTCATGTTTTACCTTCACTGATACTGAAGATGTTTTCTCTTTAGCTTGTGCTTTTAGTCTTCATCTGAAATATTATATATCTGATTACTGGAGATGGTCCTGAAATCAGTTTTTAGCCTTGGCTTTTCATCTGATATTCACTGAGTACCGCTGCTCANTCACCTGTCATAAGCAGGTACTTTGGTTCAAATCCATTCCCTAGGGCCATGCTTTGCAATTGAGCGTAAGTCAGAACAATGTGTCAAGACTTGGAGCACAGCTCTTCAATGTCTAACACAACTATTAGAGAAAGAGCTAAAAAAATTTGGTTGTCAGCATAATTTGAGTTTTAAAATGATTTTAAAGGAATGTTTAATTCCTAATTAGCCTCTTCAGTGCATTACAATGTACATTTATATCCAGTAGTTAAGAAACCTAGCGTAATCTTTTTATGTAGCATATCTTGTATGCTATGTAATTGTCCATAGAAAACAACAAGAATTAGCTGTGACCTTTAACATGCACAGGTCACATTGGAGAAAGTGCTATATAAAAGGAATATTCAACTACTTTTCACTAAAAGAGATCCTTTCTCTAATGCTAGCCCTGCTAAAATGTGTTTTACTTCTGCCTGTAAGGAAAAAGATCAAGGTTTGCTGTTAAGCTTACACACCTAATTTTTATAGTCTCTGTTTTAGTAGTGTCTAGGTGACTTTGTTGAAGAGATATGTTTTGTTTTGCATATGGTGGGTCATGGTATGAGGATTTATGCCAAATACCAAAGCCATACTAAAGAATGGCGTTCTGGTCAGTGCTCCACCCTGGCGCCCAAACAATTCTCTGTGCAGGCAACATGAGTCCACAGTCCTTAAGAAAAAGCACCACAATGTTCAGTAGTGAAAAAAAGAAGATGAATACAGTAATTCACAGCAGGAATGACAATTGCTACATCATGCTTAATATTTGTGAATTTTATATATTTCTGCAGCAGGAAGCTATAAGGGTAAAGGGAATATATACCTTGAGTCCTATCATCTCAGAACTGGTAAATGCTATTCAGGTCAAGGGCTGAATGTCACTGCCCATGATTTTCACAGCGGTATTGCCCTGACTCTGAGGTTCTACCAATTATAGGCATTTTCAGGACCTCTCTGAACTTTTCCAGATAGTCTCTTTGCAAGGAGACTTAACTGTGTGAGAGAGTCTGAACCAGTCTAAATTGGGATAGTGGTACTGAATTAAGTAGAGTTGAGAACAAATGAAATGCCTTAGAAGTGCTGGTTCTGACAGTTCCAGGTACGGTCAAATTTTTAAAGGGCATTAACATTCACACCCTAGATATAAGCAAGAATTAACACTGCTCTAAGACCTTTTGTAATAGTGTGATTAATTTCTAAGTTAAATTAAAATTAAAAAATCTCAGGTGTCATGTAAAATATACTACTGTCACAGAAAACAAATGAGCAGATACAAAGATGAACCACAGTAACTTTCAAATCCTATAACATTCATCTTGAGAGAGAAAATAAATCTTGGAAGGAAAGAGATTTGCCTGTCACCCTATCAAAAGAAAAATGTGAGTTAGTATATTTTAAAACACAAGTTGCAAATACTTTAATTGTAATATTGAATACAATAGGAGAATCAAATAATTTATCAAAAATATCCTCTACATTGTAATTTTTATATGAGAATTAAAGACTAAGTATATAAACCAAAGATAGTGGCTTTGTTCCCAAGGATAGCAGAAAGGTAGGAAAAGGCAGGGTGTGTAGGCAAAGAGCCAGCAATCATATACACCAACCACAGTGATGTTACTTCATGAATCCATAAATTTGCAAGTGAAAATTGTACAGCTTTTTCTTGAATTTCACAGCTGTGCATTTGCAGCTTAAAACTATGTAACTTTTTTTTTTTTAATTTTTTTAATTGTGCACAAGTGTTTGTGGTTGTCAGCTAGATGTTTGATTACTGCAGGGAGAAAAAAACTGTAGCAAAGCACAGGTCAAGAGAGTCTTATCTGGTTGCTGATCTGAAGATGAAAGCCCAGCTGATGAAGTTATCTGTTAAACAATGGAACAATAGTATTTTGACTACTGAGTGGTGCAAACTGTACAGAGCAGTTCAGGACAAACCCTTTTGTCAAAAGCTAACTTGCTTTTCTCAATGAATCAGAGAAGTTCTTCACTGACAAAATGTGAAATCCTCTGCATTATAACAGAATTATCTCTGCTTAACTGAAAAAATTAAAAGTCCTTAAGGATTTATTTTGAAACACAACTACCCTTTGTCTGTACTAAAAAAACCCCAAACCCAAAGGAACAAAACCCAACCAACCAACCAAAAAAATTTCCTAGACATAGAGACCTCACCAATTCAGAATGAGATAAAAAACAGATACAACATCTGTGATGATGTTTTTATGTCTCTTTGAACAAAATAAAACTCTTTATTACATGTTTGCAAACATTTTTTTCTACTTTCACTAGCCTTGAATCATTAAAAATAAGCATGAGAACATGGGACAGCAGATTTTGCAAACCTGATATTTACAGGAAAAAATTTGGGCTTCTCCCTTCAAACTGTCATCTTTATATTTTTGCTTTTAAATCTAACATCTAAAATTTGAGCTACAATTTTTAAAAAGTCTTGGCAGTGTAAGTGGCTTATGAGGACAGAGAATACTCAGTATTTTATGTCATATTTTTAGAGCTTTGAAATACACAGACAAAATACTGTAGAATATTTTTATGTATGTACAGAATGGTCTTAAAAATTCCCATGCATTAAAAAAAGTGCATCCTTAACTACTGTATTAAATATTGTGAGATTAAATTTCTTTGCTGAAGTCCTGAGAACTGACAAACCTTGTTTGGTGCAAGAACAGAAGAGGACAGTGGAAGAAAGCAGATATAAGGTAGTGTTATGTTTTCTTTTCAGCCTAATGGTAGATATATCATTAGGTGTGTGTTTGAGTTGAAGTTATTTCTAGTATGTACCTATGCACTTGAAAGCATTTATATACTATTGTGGAACTGTAGAAATATTTACCAACAGGTCAAGCCTCCAGAAAGAAAAAAGTATTAATATATTGCAACAGCTGTAATATCTTTGTCAGTATACCGGATACACACACAATCTCACACTGCCTACCAACATAGAGACTAATGGGCCTGCTGAAAATACTTCAGTCCAAGGATGATTGAAAGGTGTTTGAAATCATGAAAAAAAAATACCCTACCTACTAAATTGATATTTAGGTATAAGTCTGCTTTCAATGCTTTCTTCAAGGCACCAAGCAATAGCATGTATTTCTTACCTTCACACAGAGTGTAATAAAACCTAAATCATTAAAATTTTGGCAATAAAAACATTCAAAGACAACTATAGTTCATTTTCTTTTATGACAAGGCCAATGATTTTATTTGGTATTTATTCAGATCCAAGACTACATGTGTCCCAGCAGACCTGTCATGCTTTTGGGCTGACCTTCCAACCTGAACAACTTAAAGACACTTTGAACCTTGGTGCAAATTTTACAGCTGCCAGCACTGATGCAAGGGCTTGCTCCTCAGCAGTTAGTTGGAAACAGTCATTAAGGTCAGATAGAAAGAGGGAGCCTAAAATTAAGTATTTCTGCAATAGGTCTGAATAATTTTTAAAAGGAGATCCTAACTGCCATCTCTATTTAGCTAGAGTCTCCAAGTGCTGAGGGTATCTCTGTGGGGAAAGCTCATAATTTTGGAATACTACACCGCTAACTAGGAGCTCAAATGCATTTCAGTGGAAAAAAATTGCATGAAAAACAATGAAGATCAATGTACCAAGGTCTAGGAGGCATTAACAAACTACAACAGAAGCCAGTTTCTGGCCAACTGGGTCATGATGTAAAGGATTTGAAGTAGAAAAGTTTTTAAAAATAATAGGAGATAAAGTTGAATACTTAAGCGGTACAAAGCTAAAGACATAATTTATGAGACGTTGACTAGTGTTTAATCATATATTTAAATATATCCTATTCACTTTGCCAACTAGTCTCATGTTTGACCAAATTTACAAGCTAAGTAGTTAATAGATGCTTCCCATTTTAATTTTTAAAAAAGGGGTCTACTTCTTGTTATAACAATATGTCACCATTATGCTATCATATGCATTTAGATACACACAAAGCCATTTCTGTAGGTTTATGGCTTATCTGGCACAAGACCACATTTTGTACTGAAATGCAAAATGGGTCATGATGTTTGTTTTTTTACATTTTTCCTTTGATTAAAAAAATCAAATGTCTACATAAGAAGACCCTGTCCACAATATGTCCTAGAGCAGATCTGCAGCAAACTGAAGAATGTTTGCTACAGAAATCTGAGCTTAACACTGTAGAAACATTTTCTGTACTTGAATTCTCTTCTTGATAATAGACAATCTCTCACTATTCAAAGCCAGTTCTGTACTTTCTCAGTCTGACAACTGTTGTCCTTGTTGGGGCAGTACTCTTAAGATAAATTATGGATGCAACGTGAAAGCTGTAAAATTTGTTGTATCTTCTATTATCTCCATGTTAAAGGCCACAAAAGCTCTTCAGTGAAGTCAGCCATTAAGAAATGACAGGTATTGCTATCAGCCTTCTTTATAGCCTATTACCTGCAATGACAGCAGCTGCTACACTACTACTGTACAGCCTATCACGTTATTTGCAGCTAAAGCCAGCTACTGTATCATTTTGGCTCATTTTCTTGACAGTGCCATCATAAATCCATGCAGCTGCAGGGTAACTGTCGGCTGCCTCGATTATCTTCATAGCTCGAATGAATCTTGAAATGTGTGTAACAGGCAATGACTGTTATGGATCAGGCACAAGGGCCATTCTCTATCCATTCTGTCAGGTCTGTGAAGCAATGCCTGCCACAAAGAGTTCCTAAACTACTGCCATGTAATCAAGTAAAGTACCTGAACTTTGAGAAATTTCATGGTTCTTGCTGAAGCTTTTGTGGTCTCAACTTGCTTCCCTAAATAGTGGTTTTGAAAACATTGTCTTTTGATGTCCAAGTGGAAGGCTTTGAGAGTTGTATTATAATTATTATTATTATTTTTATTACAGCTGTTAATATAATTATAGTTATATATCTATATATTTATTTTAAACAAATATCTCTGATACAGAGACACCTGAACATCCCCACAGAATAAAACTAGATGAACATTGATTTGCATCCTTGGAGGGGATGAAGGTGTGGGAGGGAAAATTTTCTCAGCAACAGTGGTCTGAATGAATCTAATATACATCTCTAAAAGTTTTTTAGTAGTAAATTTTTTGTATTTCTACTAATCTGTGAACACTTCCGCTGTGCACAGTCCTCCAGGCAGGAGGATAAGGCACTAAGCTGTAGGTCTGTGGGATTTAGGGATAGGTGGGCCGTGCAAGGCAGAGCTGGCTGAGGTCAGAGGCATTGATAAGGCAACAAGGAATGCTGAGATATCCTGGGTATTCATGCCAACATTTTCTTAACACAAGAGTTCAAACTGTGTTTGCATTATACCTAAAAGTGAATATTTTATAGCATTCCTGTTATCCTTGTGCATGCCACTCCAGCAAGAGAGTACCATAAATAGATCCAGACTCATCCTACCTAGCCTCAGGTCACAAGTGAAAAGCCTACAACAGGAGTTTTATTGACCTCAGTCCCTTATGTACTCAACATATAAAAGTGAAAACTTCCATATTAAGTTCACCTAAGTTTTGAGCGTTTCAGCCCTTGAGTTGCAGAGACAACTTAAGACTCTTACCACTTAATTTCAGTGCTCCAGTTAGACATTTAGAATTAAATGAGATGGATTTGAAGTGCTAGGTACCCTGCTAATGACTGATTTAAGGAATCCATAAATATTTGCCATTATTAAAATTTAAAAGTTAAAAGAAATTTAAAAGTTAGACTTGGAACAATATAGTTTTATTCCCCTTGCTGGGTGACTTTTATCAAGTCAATACATACTGAAAATATAAAAAAAAAAATCTTTTTTGGTTTTTTTTTTTTCTGATCCTTCATAAATCCTACATCATATGTATCACAAACACTTATTTTAAGATTGCAAAAAGGTAACTTTCATAATCAGTGTTCTCCTGTGTTGAATCTCAGTTTAAATTCCAGTGAAGACAAAAATTTTACATTATCATTAAGGTTTTGGATGGGTCCTGTTTTTCCATCTTGAAAAAGGAAACTCAACATCTGATTAATCAAGGCATTTAAAGATTTGTGCTACTTAGAGATGGACTTATTGTAGTTATTTCTACTTGGATTATTCACATGCTTGGAGCTCCCTGTTGGAGGACGTGCCTCTGAGTCAGAATTTATAGCAGTATCTTGTATAGCAGTGTGACAGCAAGAGAGAAATGTCATCTCTGCAATGCAACTTTCAGTGCCTCTATGAAATTTAGTTTCAGAAAGTGCATTTTTATGTGGTCTTAAGTACCTTTTAACACGTAGCTTGCCTCAGGTAAGTTCTTGAGGACGTGAAGGGTTTTTTTGATGCACTAACTTAATTTTAAATCAGTAAGCCATAGGCCATATCCAAGTCTAGGGGCAGACTAAGAGTTCATTATATATCTGAAATTATACGGGTGGTCTTCCTATTTAAGGAGAATGGCCTTCAGTGTTTGGGTCTAGACAAGTGTTACAGGTCTGCTTTGTAGCAGACCTACCAACTACAACATCTTATTTTGGCTTTCTTCTAAAGGTACAGTGGTATAAACAGATGCCAACATGTTTACCTTTTCAGCAACACACCCTCCTGCCTTTATTAAAGTCTGACAAACTCATTGTTAATTGATTCCACTGGAATTAGACTACATTTGTATCTGGGCCAAAAAAGTTATATCATTGGATTTAGATTTAGTATAATAACTGACTTGATTTTCACCTAGAATTAAATCAGCACTGTGGATAAAGAAAAGACCACAGGAAATGGTAGGAACCACTTCCTGTAACTGTTCTTTTACTCCCATCAGTGGTCCTTTAGAATATAAATGGAACACAAATTGATAGTAGAGTAATTTACTATTCAACATGAATAATAAATGTGAAGGATTATTTAGTCTCCCTATATAATGTTTCTGCTTAAATAGTGCTTTTCTTCTGGCCAGCCTGCTGTAATTTAACTTTAATTTAAAAAAATGTTATATTGGTATATAAAACACCACTATAATTTAGTTCTTCAGTATATATTGAAGCAGCAAGAATATTCTAACAAGACTAAATGTTGTTGTAACAAATTTTTGAAGAGCTCTTCAAAAAATCTTAAATACTTCAGATAGCATGATTACATATTTCATAGCCTGGAAACACTCCTTCAAGACATGGACACTCACTATGTTCAGAATCAGAGTGTGGACAGTAATAGGATATAAAATTAAAATATCTAATTGAAAGCATTACACAGATGGACTCCTACTTTAATCTATAAGAAGAGCAGCTCTTATAAACAAAAAAATTGCTAAGAAAAACTGGCAAAGACTCATAGGAAAAAGACCCTCATGAGAAAAGACTGCACATGAAATCCAGAGGATCTGAGGGTTTTTTTCCTATCTCTACCCTTTAATGTTTTCTGGGTGCAATAATACCAGTGTAGTTACAGTGGCTTGGAACCCAGAAAATACCCAGAAAAACCAGATTTTTTCTGAAAAACTGTATTTTCATATACAAGAAGTGATCTGTTGATCAGAGAAGGATGAAAGAAGCCCCATATAAAGAGTATAAAAAACTTAATATAAGATATACAAATCCAAGAAATAGATCGCAAGACCTATTACCACATCCATAAAAGAATAAAATGATCCTTCTTTTTAGAGGTGTATATGTGTGTATCCTGTATTAAATTTATTCTAAACCATATATCTTATACATGCACTGACTAGAAATAACACTAGAATGGATTTAAATTTGATTCTCAATTTTATTAACATTTTATGTAAATAAAATGAGTTAAATTGGCCATTTACTTGTTATCTAATCTCTCCCCTGTTGGTAGGTCTCATTTCACCTCCTGACAGGGACATTTTAATTTACCTGATAGACAAGAATTCTGGCTTCAAACGTAAGCATGCTTGTTGTGTATCCATTTCTATGGCTTTTTCTTTACTACAGATTCGGTGAGTCATTTCTAGACTCTGAAGATTGTTGGTGCTGTTGTTTTGTTTTGTTTTTTTCTGAATGTTGCAGCTCTGACATCCAATAGTTTATATATTGGGGAACAGTTCTTTTCAGTCCTCTCATGCTCTTAAGCAAAGAACTCAGCAATCTCTGGTCGTCTGCTATGTAATTCAGTGGAACTGAATTTCCAATTAAATCATTGCTCCTTGCATGTTTGTTTATTGTATCTGAATAGAAAAAAATCAACAAAACACCGGCATGTAAAATATTTCATTGGAAACCATTTTAATGTTACTCTAAAAAACAGATAAAAACGATGATTTTAGAAATGTGCTTGAACCAGCAGGTCCAAGAGATCAGATTCTGATAACAAAAATGGTAAGTTTCTTTCTTTTCTGAAGCACAACCTGATTCCTGAGCCCACATATCCATTTCTCAGGTGGAGAGTGCTCCAATGAGCACATTTAGGATTAAAGCAGTATGAAACAATGTCATAAACTTGAGATGACACAGAAGTCCCATGGTATATTGGCTCTTGGGACATCAACAGTATATTTGCTACCATTGATTCCAGTGGACAGACATCTGCCCAGAGGGCTGCTCTTTTGGCACCTCTGAACACGATGGTTTTAGAGGTACAATTGTAGAAAAAAGTGGACTTTCTGGGTTTGCCCAACTGTTTCTGTTTTTCTTTAATGATTTAAATTTTGTACCCTGTCACATTTTCTTTGCCTAGTACCTCAAAAGAGGAGTTTTTCCAAAAATATGTTATCTAATTGGAATTATTTTCCATTTCTCTATTGAGAATTCTCCAGAGCTCTCTGGTATCATTACCAAAGTTTTTAAAGTAACTTTGTGCTCAGAAATTTGTGGAAAGTATTTTGTACATAAACCTCACAAAATCCTCTCCCAATTGTTATCTACTAGAAATTCAAGGTGAGAAAAAAGTATTGTCTTGTACAGAGAAATTTTCATGTGAGTGTTTAGGCACGCATATCTCAGCCTCAGTGTTTGGACTGAAGCGTTTAATAATCCAAGTGGTGAATGTTAAATTTGTGTTCTTATGACCACAGATGATTACATGAGGCAGAAAGTAACTCAGCCACACCCTTTAAAGCTGCACTTGTCCATAAACACACTTTTTACATGTTGAATGGTGGTGTAGTGGAGATTATTACATGTAATACATGTAATTATTTAATGTATATAAGATTATTAAATGGAATACATTTGCTACATGGTTATGTAACAGGCATCTGTCTGCAAGGGATGATGTTTTCAAACCTTTTTCCCGGAATATAGGTAGGAAGGTAATTAAATGCAAATTAGAGGATTCAGCTGTGGTGTTGCTAGCTAGAATCAACATATATGGCTACTTACTTCATGTGTCATTTAAGAGAAAATTAAAAAAAAATAGTAAAATAAAAGTTAGTATATTTATTCAAGAGATTTTTTTTTACTTTTTTTGCTTTTTTTATTGGATGGTTATTTATTTTAGATGGTGGCACCTCATTCAAAGATTTGCCACCATTTTTAAACTATATCTGATCCTCTTCTTTTTAAAAAACCCTATTTTTTCTCTTTTTTCACAAAAATACTTGTAATAAAGCAGAGAAAACATCTCAAATTCCAGGTATGGTGAAAAAAATCATGTTTTCTTTTGGTTTTGCTTGATAATTTGTGACAATCTTCTTTTAAATGTTTTAGGCCGAGTCCTATCATCCTTATATTCATCCAGTATGATTTATTTGACTAATCCAGATTTAATTTGTACTTTCAAGCTGTGAATAATACATTAATTGTTTGCTCCGCATGCACAAAGCCACACAGGATTTTAAGTCACTGAATGGTTGTCCATTAATTTGACTCTGGAAATTCTGAAAGCAGAAAAAAAAAAAATACTGTTCTACATTATTGGCAGCAAGATTTGTTCTTATATTAATTTTACAACTATTATTTTTGGTAAGAAACAGTATTTCTAAACTTTTAGCTAAAACTTCTTTTTTTTTTTCTTTGCTACAGGATTTATTAAGAAGATTCAGACAATTTTAATTGAGGAAAGAAGACAAAACCCATAAGATTTTCTACTGCTTTTTGTAAGTGGGTTTTCATTTGCAAGGGATTTTTTTATTTCTTTGTTTTATTTTTTCTCCCTTTAACACTTATTTCCATTTTACTTAGATACGTGATTGAAGGTATTGCCATTAAGTAGTCCATTAGACATTTAGGTCTCAGACCTGAGGCAAGTCCAGCCTAGATAAACACTTATAACTGTTTTCTCTATATTATTTAGACCTTTTAGTGGTTTTTTTCAGGGGAAAGAATAGAGGCTTAGAGTAATGTAAACATTGTATTTCTTTTGAGAGGCTAATAATTTATAGCTATCAGTCATGGCTCTATCAAGTTTCTCACAGGATAAAGTAAGTAAATTATTTAGGCGGCAATAATTTAGGATTGTATGAGCTACATCACAAAAAGATTCTCTTCATTATTACTACTTAGCTTGTCCTCCTTCATAGAGTCATGAGGAAGACTAGCTCTTGAAACTCGTGTGTGATTTTACAAGCTTTTGTCCAGTCAACGGCCCACCCCTTTTTTTGTATGTTTGTTTTGAATCATCTTCCCAGGAATGAGCTCTCTTTCTTTAATCGTGACCATGAATGCTGCAGTTCCTGTGTTTGGCTGCATTGAAAAATATTATTTATTTCTGTGTAGTATACCAATGAATAAAGAATTATTTTGTCACCAGCATCTGTTGTCTTCACTATTTACCACTTTCCCAGGCTTTATGTCATCAGTAAAGTCTATGATTAATGATTTCATATTTTCATCAATACAATATTAAATAGCATTGGACTAATTACTAATATCTGAGCTCCAACAAAAACATATTTGGAAAAAAGTTGTATTCACAGTTACTTTTTTATATTCAGCAGTAAATCAAGTTGCGATTGGTGAACTACAATTC
>WBMY01003253.1:38787-52430 GCA_013397315.1 Donacobius atricapilla
CTAAGACTTACGAAACTGAATGCAAGTTATATTGTTTCTCTATTAAAATATATTGTTTGGTATCTGCTTTCACACCTGATTTCTACATTATTCTTGAAAGGAAAATTATATTTCTTGACATATGATAGGAATACAGTATTTAGGTTTTTCTGCCGATATAAACCAGAAATATTTATTGGCTATTTCTGTAAATTGAAAGTAAATCTATCAGTTTCATCTGGTATAGACTAGTGCTACATGGTTGCTTGCTATTTCCTAATCTATTTAAAAACTAATAAATATTTGCTATCACTGAATTCTGTATTTGTGCTCACTGCCTCCTTCAACATGTCCCACTTCCCTATTTTCCAGCTCAGTCCTTTCTAAATACCTTACAACTGGTGCTTTTTTCACATTTCATGAACATGTTCTTCAACTGACTGAAGGGAATGTTTTTCTCCCCTTACCTTGCAAGAATCTTCTCAACAACTGCTTGGATGAAGTTAATTTCCCAGGAGACTGCAGGTGTACATATTTTCTTTAGAAATTTTCCAGATCGTGTTATTCATTTAATGCTGTGGTTGCTTACATGAAGTAGCACTGCTTGTAAGTGTCAATATTATATTTTTAAAAACCTTTCTGATAATCATCAGGTTGTTGTGCTGAAAAATAACAAAAAAATATAGTTTCTGTAATGTCTGAGTTTATTTTCAAAAGGATTATTGTATTTTGAAAGTTTTGGGGTTTTCAAAAGAAAATGGAACATCTATCAGTACCTGCTGGCAATTAATTTTTTAATAAGAAATATTTTTAGTGTAAGGCAAATTTTTCTCACTCATTTATTGGAGAAAATTCAAAATGCAGAAATGTCAGTGAGATGACTTTTTTTTGTGTTTGTCTTAAGTCTTCTTTCAGCCCAATGTCCTGATCTGCCAAGCAAAATGTGTTTAGTGTGATGGATCATAATAATTCAGCTTTAAAAACCAAACTGTTAATATTGTAGTTACATAATATTACATTTATCCAATGTGGTTTGGAGAATTTAAGGCCTTTTCAGACCACGGGTTCATAAGACATCAAGGTAATACAGGATAGTCAAATTCACATTTGAGGAGAATGACCTAAACTTCATATATTAAAATCTTAAACATGAAAAGCGATAAAAATAGGATACGAAATGTGTGTAATGTTATACCTTTCTTAAAAGGTCTTGCATGTTTTTGAGATCAAATATCAGTTTTGGGAAATATAGACCAAAGAGTTAAAGTAGCAGGTTCCCAGAAATGTACAGATATGTTCTCAATATTTTTCACTATTTTTTGACCATTTATGACTACTCAAGCTTTTAATGCTAGCAGATTTAACATTACCCATAGTTTTGGTGACTGAAACTTCCACAATATTGAGTACGTTTATTAGTGAAATATGCCTTTGAAATTTAGACGTAGGGTACAAAAGAACCTTCTTTTTTACATGGGAAGATGGAGGACTGGAAGGCTAAAATAATGAAGAATATGGAGTGGGCTTAATACTGTGTATTTGAGACTTTCCGAAACATTCAGAACCAAGACCTCCATAAGGAACACTATGGTTTCCTGCGGCAGATTTGTGGCTTTTCTGTTTCTTAGCATTCCCTTCCATTAAGCTGTCATTAGTAAAAGCCACAAAAAGTAAGAGAAATTTGCAAAATNGAAAGCATTTCTTTTTAGTGTATTATCGTCTTCAAAATCTAAGGATTTATATATTTTTCTTTTCTTTAAACTGATGAAGAAAATCTGTGAAACTCTAATAGCAGCAGTTCATCCTTTCTGTCCCATTTCATAAAAACCAGGTCCATCATGTACACCAAGCCATACAGCCAACATAGTAGACTGATACTAGGAAAGGCATTATGATCTTTCCCCTATGAATTCCAGCCTTCCCCCCCCCAAATCTTTCTTCATTTGTAAGTATTTTCAATGTGTTTCTACAATAAAGTTTTATGATTAAATAGATTTAAATTGTTATGACAGATACATATAGAGAGTGAAAAATTTTCAAGGCAGTTGTAAAGCATTAAAAGCCAAAAGCTGTATTAAGATAAAAGATGGCAGTGTATTTTCCATTTTTTTTTTTATTTCTAGTTTCTGTCAGTCTCATTGCTATTAATTCCTGAATTTCTGATTTTTTCCCTTACCTTAAACTGGATAAGGAGAATGTCCCATCAGTGCACACTTGTAATCTATAATAGCATCAAATATGTTTTTCCATTATAATAAATATAATCATATAATCTCTTTTATACGTGTATGACATGAGAGAGATTCTTATGAAACCTTTTTTAAGAAAGTGAATAGATCAAGAGGGTAGATAAGACATTTACAATTTATAGATACAAGATAAAAAGAGCATCACATGAGTGAAATTCTATTGTAAAGGACCCTTCAATATCCCCAAAGAAGTCAATTTGTTTGGCAATAGGAGGTTATATTAATCAATGACATATTTTGTATTTGAACTCTAAAGTCCCATTTGTGAAAATAATATTTTGGCAAGAGTTAAGGGCATTCTTGTCGGATCCCCCTTTCTCTTCAGCTCTTCTCCTGAAGGACATTACATTATGCATAGAAAATTAACATTATCACCATCTGTTGGCTGTTAGGTGGTGTATACAGAATGAGGTAGCAACTTAGTTTGGAAAAGCAGGTGCCTGTATTTAAAGAAAATAGCAAAAACTCAGAGCACTAACTGCTGTACTAACTAGTGTTTTAAGAGAAGAAGCCAAGATTTTG
Organism: Donacobius atricapilla; assembly: GCA_013397315.1. Taxonomy (NCBI): domain Eukaryota; kingdom Metazoa; phylum Chordata; class Aves; order Passeriformes; family Mimidae; genus Donacobius; species Donacobius atricapilla. The sequence goes on from WBMY01003253.1 coordinate 41,538, forward strand.
ACCGATTATACAAATGAGCTACTCCTTTCAGCAAGACCAAAACCAGGATATCCAGGCTACAGAATTTTTGAAACCCTGGGTGAATGGAGGGACAGAGCAAAAAGACACATTACATTAGGATGAATATTTAATATGAATTTGAGAACTAAACAGAAACTTTAGAATTAAATTAAATATACTTTCCCTTTAAATGTATGGTGCTAATTAAATACTAATAGGATTAACCCATTATAAGAATATTTAAAGAAAATAAATATTTATAATAGTGGTTAAATGAAGCAAAATCTTGTCCTTTACATCTAATTTCAACAATTTTTAATAAAATTAAACTAAATATATTCAACCAACTAGTATCTGGAATTCAAACAGGAAGGAATTGAGGCAAAGGAACCTGAAGGTTTAAAGAGAGGCCTATCAAGACCCGTTAATTTGCTAGTTTGTATTGAAGAGACAATAGAGATTAGAAAAATCTGGATTACATTGGATATAGAAATGCAAAAAATTATACTTAGGATTGAAGTACACTTCTGGATAGTCAATAAAAATATAGAACAAGAGTTAAAAATCCATTTCAATCTAAAATTTGATTTTATAAAATAGGGAAGTACATAAGATTAACTGAAGTGCATAAGATTAATGTCATAAAATTAAAATTAAGTATTATCCTACTTAAGGACTACTGAAATATATTTTTTCCCACAGTACCTTGTAAACTATTTGTGTTTGCTTTCAAATATGTAAAATTCACTTAAAAGGCAATGTTACACCATTCCCAGTTGTTACGCTCATCACATTTCTCCCTCCCTAATCCTCTTCTTTGAACTAAAGAGTAGAAGAAAGAAGAAAAAGAAAAATCTGCTGAACACTAATTATTTAACCTTACCTCCTACCTACTTTCGCTCTTTATTCTGAGGTTTCTTAAGGGCTATAATGAGCTGTCCCCACACAAACAGGCCAAATTAGTGGATAATTACTGCTGGGTCTGTGAATGTTCTCACTCCTCCTTTCTTACAGTTTCACAACATTACCAGAATGGTCTGTCACCTCCCTACCAATTAGGCACAATTACTAGTTTATAACATTAGTGGTGGCAGGCTTATTACCTTGGAGAATATGTAAAAGTAAGGGAGGGTTGGGGAGAGTGGGCAGTCAATCAGACCCAGGACATCATTATCACATTGATAACTTGTATAATCCTAACTTTACTTTTATTTTGCAAGACAAAAGCTTTAGACACAGTTAAAAATGCAAACAAGAAGTTGATGTGGGTTTAGATGTTTTAAAAATTATTTTAAAATTATCTTTATTGGGTTTTTTAGGTAACCAGACTGTCATCACTTTTTGTCCCCCTGGGTTTCCCAGGCGGTGGCTCTAACTCTTGAATCAGTTTCTTCTTTTCCTGAAAGATGTATTTTTGCCAACTGAAAATATATGTTTTTCTGGATAAAGTTGATACATTAACGATGTCAGGTCAAAGGCACTTCCACTGACCTTAGACTGCACCAAAACTTCTGCCCTTCTTGAAAAAAGACCCTAACTAAATCACCAACCCCCTCTCAAAAATACCCTACCATGCCCTGTAATTTCTTTTCCTAATGGCTGAAAACAGGTATTAATTAATATTGTCTGTTTTACAAGATAAATTTATGAGAGTGAGATGACTCTCAGAGATATAAGATTCGATTTAATGCCTTGAAGGAATAATCTTCATTTATTTGCTTAAAAAAATCTTTCATACATCTATTTCTCCTCTCCTCTAAGAGCTTACAAATTCTTCTGATCTTTTCCATGGTAATTATAGAATACTTGCCAACAAGTGCTGGAGGAATTACAATGTTTTGGATGCTAAAATTGGGCAGACTAATTTAATTTAAAATCATTATGGAAAATGTAGCAAAACTCTGAAACAGAGTAAACCTTTTCTATGCAGTGACAATTATCTTACAGGAAATTATCACTCCTCAGTAACTAATACAATCCCATAAACCTGCTGTTGGTTTACAGAATCTTATCTGTCTCTTTCATGGAATGTATTCAATTATTTTCCCAGAATAAATTCTTAATTATAAAGAATTATAGCTGAGTGTGAGTAGCATTGTCATATCCTAATTTATTTAAGGAGTGTTACTTTGTGGAGAGGGCATCCTCAAGATGTCTGTTAAACATTTTGCTCGTACACCATGCTGCACCATTGAAATTGCAAAGAGTCTGTGAGAGCTGCCTTGTGTTACTATGCAAACTGAGCAGACAGAAGCAGTGCAAAGCTCAACTGCTGTGCCCATTTTTAAGCTTGTTAATTGTTATTTTCATTATTGGTATATTTCAGATACAAGTATCACTTATGGAAACTACTAACCCTGTTGGAGGTAGAATTGGGCAGAGGAAAAGGTAGATGGAGAATATAATATTCTTTTCAAGGACACTTTGAATAAAATTATGAGAATGTTTTTACATGGAATATTTTTCATTTGTGTTTCCAAGTGTCAAAGTATCTCAGAGCAATGTTCTGAAGTAGAAAATTTGTGGATTTATGTGCTTATGCCCAGAATAGCTTCTTGTTTGTTTACCTGCCTCCAGGTTTAGGTGTTAATGAAGGGTAATATTCCAAAGTATTTTTACATTAAAAGACCATACTGATTCAGTTGTTTTAAATACCAGTCCTTTTTCGCCACAATGGCAAAATGTTAAAAATTAGAGCATAGCAATATTCTAGTAATCCTTGGAAAACTGATAAAAAGTTCCTTTGAGTGGTTAAGTGGAATGGCCTATGAATTCTTTAGGTAGTTCCTCTTAAACTTTGTTTTACATTCCACTGATGAATTCATGTTTATTTACACTCTGCTAGTTTTTGGAATGCAAATAAGTGTGTATGTAGGAGAAGATTTGTATTACCCAGATAAAAGCAGCCACGTCATTTCAACACGCAAGGATGTTACTTAATGATTCAGCATCAAAAATTAAACTCCTGAAGGACTGTGCAACTCTGCAGCAGATCATAGGTTTAAGAAGAAGGGAAAAAATAGATAAGCAAAGCTATAAATTATTTCAGCTGTATGTCTTGTAAGATTTACAAGTCAGGTTATGCTAATAGATATTTTTGCTGATGATTTTGTAGGGACTTTAAATAATGGTTATAGAACTTACACTTTTCCAGTGTTCTCGTTCTCCAGGGCTCTAGTTTCTCCAAGGCAACTCTTTATTTTAAAGGATGAAAGGATGAATAATAGCCCAAGGATATAGTAGGCTGACAGACCTAGATATTACAAAACCTAGATTTTTGTTTTCATTGTGAGACCTTTGTATCAGTGGATCTACCAAACCCGTAAGATCATCATACAAATGCACATTTTTTGATGTACATTTTGGCCTGTTTCATTGCTCTATCCACCACTAGTATGTGGTAAAAAACAAACCAGGAAAGAGGATTAATTAAAAAGAAAAAAATAGCACAATTTTAGCTAATTTTCCAGTGTGCCCACTCACATTGCCTGTTTAATTTTTTCTATTGCTTGTGTAGGAACAAGAGATTATTTCACCAGACACTTTGGAAAGTGAGTCTGGTAAAATCTTGCACTGAGACCCAACAGTCACATCTAACAGCTCTGTTCCATCACTTTTGTAATTTCATGTTTATGATCAGATTTTTGGGGGATATTATCAGGTTGAATTTTATCAAACTTAAAATTCAATAGGAATAAAATATGAACTGGTTCTATTTAGAATGAGGTCTGACTGTTTCTCCGCCTGAACTGGGAAACAATAGTTATCGATGAATCTCACATGCTTCAGAGCATATACTTAAAATGCTTTTTCTTGTCTAGTATTTAAAACTTTTCAAACTAGAAATGTTTTAACAGTATTTAAAGTCTTGTGTGATCTTAAAAGTACCCAGACTTCTACAAAGATTCAGAATTAATGGGACTCATGGTAATGTTTGTGGAGTAATTATATTTCTGGTCTGCCAAAAAAAAGATCAAGTTTGGAGACTTGATAAAAATTTAAATAGAGGGAAAATATTGTTTCATTTATATTTTTAGCACACGTTGATGCCTTGTTATTTGTTACAGTACAGGAAATAACTTTTTCTTCTACTCAATTAAGTGATTTTCTACAGAAGTATTCAAAATTTAAAATTTGGTCCACGAATCCTGTAGGTCTTGGTAGGGAAGGTTATGTTGCTCTTATATAAGACACATCAGATGATCTATCAGGGCATCCATCAGTTAACTTTTGAGATTTGTAGTACACAGTTGCTTTTCATAAATAAATCTGATGGCTCTTTTGGTACAGATACAGGAACACTGACATCTTTAGACAAATTGCTGCTAGAATTATCGTGACTGTTGGTAGATATATCCTGCAGTTTATGTATGTATAAATAGAAACTGCAGCAACCAGTTCAGGTTGAGAAGGTTAGAAACAAGTTTAGAAATTTTATTAAATACATGCAACTTTTTTGTTCTCATATGAACAGTATTGCCATTCAAGAAGGGCATTCTAGTTGGATATGTTAGTAAGAAATTACAACCCAGGTATTCCTACAGGTGTCAAAAAGATCCCCACATGGCTATTGACAAGAGGCTATTCCGGAATCTTATAAAAGGTTGGGTTTTTACTCCTGGATTCTTTTTCATAATCCTGTCAAAGATACAGAAGAGTTATCCCAGCAAAGAATCTTGGTGGACATAAGCTCTTCAAAGTTTTTAACTTCATCTTTCTAGACAGTAGCCGGAGAAGATCAAGACCATACAATGGTCATCTCAGCTAATTAATCTTACTGTTCAACTGGAGCATAGCTTTGCACTTTACAAGTTATTTAAATCCACATGAGTGGATTTTATAGCATTAAAGATAAAACCAAAAAAAGTTGTGTTAGATTTAACCAAAAATCACATCTATTTGCCTTACAATAACTTATTAACTCATAACTAAGCAGAATTCATGAAATTCAAGTGAAATTCTCTTGTTAAAAAAGATAATGTTACTGTATTTACAAAGAATTTACCAGTGAAATTGTAGCTGCACATTGTCAGGGAATAGAAGAAATATTCAGTTACTTCTGTGTGTATTCACACTTTATTGATAAAAAAAACCAGTTTCTAGTGCTATCATACTGTCCCCTTTTATATATAAAAAAAATTTCCACAATTTCTGAACTTAAAAACAAAATTAAAGTGCTGTTACAAAGATTGTACCTATATTTAATGCAACATAAAAATACATTACTGATTTAACAGGAAGCTTTTTTTTACTGATTTAACAAAGCTCCCAAGGAAGCTTTGCAGGGCTAATTGAGAAGTTCACATATAAATGTAATTTACTTATTGTCAAATAAATGTTAATTTGATATTTTTATGCACATTACTTCTGTTTTTAATTTGGAAAATGACAAAGAAGCTGAAAATGTACTGGAGGGAACAATTCACAATTGCCAGAAAGATGCAATAGGTGACCTACAAAAATTTCTTCTTTTTAAACTTCCAGTACCGTATTCCTTTAGTAAAGACAATAAAAGTCAGTGATAAAAGTGGTATGCATATTTTAAAACTAAATTGGCTCATTTATACTACACAGCTTCTAAGACAACAATTATTCTTTAGATATTACTTACCAGTCCACAGTGAAAACTCAAATTCTGCCTTTCCACTATGACCTGACACTCCAGGTATTGGGTACTAGTACCCAGTTTTAGGTTTTGGCAGATCTCTGCTTCCTGCTCCTCTCTCTTCCATTGCCTCCTGCACATTCCTTCATGGGTGCCAGCACAGACACCAGTCCAGGACGAGATGGAATGACTTGATAATTCTTCCTGTAAGAACTTAAATCTGGGAAAAAAATTGTAGTGATTTAGAAACTACTTGAATATTGATTTTCAGTGCAAATTTGCAAGTGGTATGAGAGATGTAAAACTGGAAACAGCAGATATTTATTTTGGACACCTTATGGTATTCCAGACTGGGAATACATACTCCTTGAGACCTTACATCTTCTTATCTTGTGAAGGAGATGTCTAGCTTCAGACATGTCTTTTATGGCAATTTTGATTAGTCCAAAAAGTATTCAGTCTCTGTGTTGGATACGCTTTTTTGGTCAAGTCAGGTGTCCAACCTCTAGAAATCAGGTTGTTGAAGAATATTTGAGATATCACCTGCTAGTTTTATCTAGTATTTCTGAAACATAGGGAGAAACAGAGGAGGCTTTTTTTGCCTAAGTCAACTGAATATAGTGTATTTCAAAACTTTAGGAAATGACTTTTAAAAAAGGAAGAGTACATGTTTTCTATGCAGGCCAAATAGTTTGGCTCCATCTGTCCGCAGTAACCTACTTCTTCTTCACCTGCATTTTCATAAGGTTTGGCTATACTGTTTTCTCATGTTATGGTACCTCTTGCTATTGGGAAGTAAAGACTGAAATCCAGTCCTTGTTTTTTTCATTAGGCATTTCATTTAGCTTAATTTTAATTTTGCTGATTAATAGTTAATTCATAACAACTCAGGTAGTCCTTTCTGTCTCATTCATGTTGCTTTCTTTTAGTCAACATAATGAATTTTCTCATTCCATTAAGTGTGTTACAAACTGAAGAGGGTGGATAAACAGATTTAAGCAGTCCTTTTCAAAAATCAAACTTCATGCTTCCTCCATGAGTGATAACAATGTGCTCACGTTTTGTCTAAAATATAAAGAAAAAATTAGAGTCTAAGTATCAGTTTTATTTGTACTATATGTATATTATATACATTATATAAATTATGTCATATTATGGCTTTGCAGATTTATTGTCATATAACTGTTTCCTCAATCCTATATCTTAAGCAGAAGTGCCTTACAAATAACATCTAAAGAAGAATTAATCTTCTGGTTTTCAAAGTTTTATGGTCCAAGCCCTAATTTTGTGCTTTATAATCCTCTTCACTCCTATAGTTTATGTAGACTTGCCCTACAAATAACAACTAAGGATTAATTAATCTTCTGGTTTTCAAGTTTTATGTGCCAAACACTCTTTTCAGAGGGCTCACAAACCTAGACTGTGTCAATGAAATTATTCCTGAACATATACAGCAACTTATATTTTAAGTTTGGGTTTAGTTTCCTTTTAAAAACCCCAAAAACTTCAGAAGAGAAACTTAATATTTTAATGCAATAAGCCAAGCTGGACTTCTAGGTGTACAGAATGTTAAAAGGTCTCTGTTATCAAAGGTCATAACAATGTTCAGGATTTTGTTCTTCATTTCAGTTCCTTGAATCTGTTCAGTACAAAAGATTTTAGGTGCAAAAGGCTCTGTTCCTATCCCACAAACCCTTTTGCATTTATTTTACCTTTTTTTTGTTCATGATTGCATAATTTTAGAGAAATGTATCATAAGATCAAATCAGAATATGGCTTTCCATCTCAAAGCCTTTACCAGCCAGAAAGAATTGTGGCCAGTGCAGGAGGGGGGGGACACTTAATATACAAAAAGCTATTATTGTGATTGCTATGTGTTTCCAATCTTCCCTCTCCATCCTGACAGGACAAATTTCCACGTAAACACATCCATAATGAGCCATAGCCTATTTAATCATTCTTGTAAAACACCTGTACAAAGCTGTCCTTACATGTACGCACTTGCAGACCCAGATGGATATTAACGTTTGTTCAAACAGAAACCAGTGATAAAACAGAATTTGTCCCATGCATTACAGTTTATTCCTATTGTATTCTCTCTACAGGCTACTGGTGGTACTTTGGTATTCTTTCAGCTGTCCTTTAATATTTATAAATTTCATTAAGCAAGCTCAAAATATTTCACAAACTTTTAATCGTATTCAACACATCTAACAAAGGAACTTAGGACTATCTGTTGGAAAAGAATCAAATAAATATTCACTTGTTTCAGTAAGTGCATGTCACCTTAGGGAAGATAATCTGAAAGTCAAAGCCATTAAGTTTTACTTCAAGGACACACCATGTGTGAGGGACAGAGACAAGGAGAGAACATAGGAATCTAAATTCTCATGCAGCTTACATTTGTCACTGACTGTGCCATATACTTAATGGCAACCTTTACATATCAAGAATGCCACTGCAAAGCCATCTGCTGATCTAGTAGTAGATATGCAGTGTATTCAGATACCTTGAATTTGTTCATTAGCAATCTTACTGCATTGTTATGGGAGCACTCGTTTAGGACTGTGCGCGGACATACTTGTGGACTACAATTAAGTGTTACCATTCATCTTTCCTCTGTATCCTTTAAGTCTAGACATTAAATATTTTTACTAAAAAAAAAAGTGGCTTTTTCTTTTGTCATGCCCTCAGTAAAATGCTATGTCTTGTTTGAGACTTGTATGAAATAGTATAGTTCCTTTCATTCTTTCAAACATTAAAATTTCTATTAAGTAACATGTCTGGTTTTGTGATATTTTAAGGCTGCCTTTCTGTTCCTAACTGTTAAGATTAAAACATCAGTCATCCTCTGGAATATCTCTACTCTTTCTCTTCTAAAGCCAGAAAATATCTGGCATCTGTAAATATTGCCCTTAAAGCAATGTGTGTATCATTTTTAAATGCATCTTACATCTATGATGCATCCACACATCCACACAAATCAGAGCAAGATGACTTGTAATTACAAGGCTGTAATTAATATATTTTTAAATTTATCAAAAAATAAGTCTACAATAAAGTAGTTGATGCTGTTAATTTGACATTCTTCTTCTGACTTCCCTTAAATGGCAACTGAAAACTTCAAGTGAAATTAATATAGACACTTCTAGCTATTTTTTGAGTATTAGTAACCAGTTTATCTTTATTTGTGTCAGGATATATGAATCACCAATATTTTGCAGCATCAAGGTACACTCGAGAACATAAGTTTAAGCGTGTCACTGCAACAGCTTGTTAAAATTTATCAACCTTCTAGAATTTTCTGACCTATCAGGAACTGTCCCCAGAAGTGGGGCTACAAGTTGAAAGAAACTCCTACTGTTGCCTTAAGAAATTGAACTATGAGGTGCTCAGGATCATGGCAACAGTTAAACAAAAAAACAATTATTGAGCAGTCATAATATGCCTATGAATGGCAATTATACATTTCTGAGTGAAAACAATGCTGATAAATAGGTTCAGCTTGACTCAAGGCTTAGACAGCAGGCTAGCCCAGCAAAGCTGGGGTAGAAAGGAAGGTTTTTTGTGCAGTTAATTTAGTTACTTTTTATTTTGTGTGCCTCAGAAGTAAGGTTTTTGGAAGCGAGACTCTAGAAAAAGCCGGTTTTGCTGAGTTCCAAGTTGTTAGATAAAAGGCTATCTTTCACCACAAAATGAACTAAAAAGCATAATGTATTTATCTATTTCATTATTTTCATTTATTATTTTGAAAGTTCATTTCAAATCACTGCCTCAGTCACATGGAGAAATCAGTTGCAGAAGTCCATAGGGTAGGGTATTTCCACTTCTTCAGCAGAGCCCTTTGGCACAATCAAAACCCTCTATTCCAATTATATTTTTTGTTCAGTTTTAGCTTTAAATTCATACATGACAACTTCTTCCAGACAATCAGAAAAAAATAGCTTAAAAATTTGCATCACACAGCTTCAAACATCTGGGGAAGTTAAAGCGGGAATCAAAACAAAGCAGAGTGTGTTAATCCGGCTGTACTTGTGATTCAAGACAAAGTAAAAATGCGGATGAATTTTGAACATACCATGTTCCTGTCTTTGGGACCCCAATTAATTCTTTATTTTTCCCTCTGTTGTGGGAATATATTGAAAAAACTGGACACAGCATACTCAAAACATGTTGTCTTGTGATAGGTTTGGAGGTCAAAGGTTTCAGTGTGTGCTCCTGTCCTTCATGGCCTTAGAACTTGTGACCCCACTACTTTTTCCAAAATGGAGTCTCATAAAAGTGCCAGTAAGAATTGCGCTGTAAAAGTTCAGTATTTGTCTCTGTTTCTTTTCTGTACTTGTGCTTGTTTCAGACAAGCAAACAAAGGAATTACTCTAAATTTGCAGTGGCACTATGGCAGAGTCAAGCCCTGATATGCTTTAATCTTCTGCTATTTAAGACTATGAAATTCAGGCTGCCAAAGTACCAATGGGAAAACTCTGCCTATGCTTTGAAGTCACGTTACCTATTTATGACTATAAAACATTTCCCTCTTGATTTTTCTAGCCTTGCATCTAATGTGCAGAAAAAAGATAAACTTTCCAAGAAATTATTCTGACACAGGGTTGAATACACACTTTAGAAACTGCTTCATTTTGGCAGGCCCTGCTATTGAGGGGCCTGATGTCCAAACCTCTTTCTTTCTTTTCTATTCCTTTTGGTGTTGATGGGCTCTATTTTTATTTATTTATTTATTCATTTTTAACTCTGAATAGCTTATTTTAAAAGTTGGCTGCCAGCCTACCATTTGAAAGTGAAGAAAACATCTTGATTTAACATCTGAGCATGGATTTTTTTTTTGTCATCTGTAAACAATTGGACCATATGTANGCTCCCCTCCTTATTACTCCAACATGGTTTTGATAAAGAAGAAGCAGGCAGTAGATGTAGCAATGTTTTACTAGAATGCTAGACAGTTAAAACTGAAAAAAAGGGAACAACAAGATTCCTTGCTTCATGCAGTCTAGTTTGGTAAATGCAGAGTGCATAATTTGGGGGTTCAGGTCTGGAAGCCCCAAGATCTGTCAGAGATGAGAAAGATAATTACCTTCAGACTTATGCAGGTCAAAGAACAATCATTATATTTCTGATGAAAAAGATACCCTGTATTTTACATTTATAAAAAAATTAATTGAAATTTCATGGGTTATGTGTTCTTTTTGCAGTGAAAGCAAGGCAAATAATTCACACTGTGATTGCTTTTGATTGTTTAGTAATGTGCATGTTAAATATAAAACTGAATTCCT
>WBMY01003255.1:0-76881 GCA_013397315.1 Donacobius atricapilla
CATTGTAACCTAGGACAGTGTGCGATTCCCACCCTGTGGATCTGAGATGAGACCAACCTTGCTCATCCATCCTGAGGCTTCTCTGCAGGGAATCATGCGAGGGTTGGGAATTATTGGTGAGGCCTGTCAGTAGCAGGAAATGAGCTGTGATTGCCAGCTGATTTTATTGTTACCAAGAAATGGCTGTCGGATAAAAATGACTTCCTTTCATATCCGACCTCAACTGGATACAGCAGCTGTACAAGTGAAGTGGATGTATAGAACAGACTCAGACAACTTCAGTACTCAGAAATCATGGTTCCAGGCATAAAAATGTCCCAGATTTAATACATCATAGCAATTACTGTCAAATCAGTGCAGTGGATATTCACTTTAATTTCTAGACACGCTCACAAATAATAGATATTCTTCTGCATTTACCTCCTATGCATATTTTAGCAAATGAGTTTGCTGGCAGAAAACTCCACTCAAATACCTAATTAAAGCAACTCATTTGGAGAGCAGATTTCAAATTTACAAGAATCAAACAGGCACGCTGGAAACGTGCTCCAAGTGCAACACTCACCCAGGTGGGCTCAATAAAAATGCTGTGAGTGACCTTGATGGGGCTCACAGTCTCACAAGGATGGGAACAATCAGCAGGTTTGGTCACCCAGAGCTACTAAATATCTTCTTTAATTCCTTGTATTCTCAGGAAAAACCTTTGCTAAGAAGCTCCAGCAGAAGACCATGGTCTCAGAGCTATTTTCAACTCAAGGGCATCAGATCCCAGTTAAGGTGGTCCACTCTTTAGAGGCCAACTTAGTTTGTGACAGGGAAGTGTTGCTTTTGGAAGAATTACAAATAATTCAGGGAAATTGGGCAATGACTGACCATCAGCTGGGATTCGAGTCTGCAGAAAAATCCAAATCTGCTGATTTCAAGGACAAGGGAAAAGAAGGGAAGAAGCTATCTTAAATTATTGGCCATGTGTTCTCTGTGTAGCTTGTACTGTCCTCCACTTTAGAGCAGTTTGGAAAGGATACGCTTCTTTCAGAGACACTTTTCTCTTTCCCCTTCAGGATTCTGTCAGCCTTTGAGGCTCTGATGGATCAAAAGCAGAGATGTGGAGTAATCTGGCAGTACAAAGATGACTTGCCATGAATGGGCACATTTTAATTGCATCTGTCTGGTTGTGTACATAGCAAGAAATTGCACAAGCCCTGGACTGCAATGGTTCAGTTACTAAAATGATTAAAAAAAAAATAAACCCCCAAAAGACTAAACTCTGGCTGACTGATGTTCTTCCAGACAACTTCCACCATCCAAAACTTAGCATGGGTCAAAGGACAATTCAAAAGTCAGTTTTGATGGGGCCTTTCTTGAAGGTGGAAGAGTTGCACTTGATGGAGATGAACAGGTTGTTGTCTGAGACCTCAGGGCCACAGGAAGAGCCCTGACTATGGTGACTTTTTTTGTAGGCACTCTCCTTTTTCTGCTTATTAATTTTGTTTTTGGTAGATCCAGAAGCTGAATGGAGCACAATGAAAAAAGATAAGTAACGAAGAAATCAGAGGGCAGGATTATTAAGTCTTATTTAACTAGAAAATGACGAGGAAAATGAAGGCTGAAATATTTTCCCCTCTGAAATTTGTTTCAATGCCGTGTCCAGGGTGGTATTTTTAGGGGTATACTGCATTACATGAAGTCTGCTTCTTAAGTCTGGGTTATGTCCTAAATTCAACTCAGGTGCTTGACTGTATAGGATGGCAGAATCTGTTAGACTTGTGTTTTAGATGGGCATAACCACTTACTGGAGGTATTAAATAGCCATGTTGACTGAGTTAGTGTTTAACTTTAGGAAAAAGGTAATTATCCAGGTGATTGAAGTTAGGCTCAGGATCAGGCTGCTATCCTGAACTGGAGTCAGAGTTCCACCCCTCTCCTGGCTCTCTGTTATTCCTTCTTTCCTTTGTCAGGAAAGCACTGGCACAAGAGTATTTTGAGGAGAAAAGGGTGACTACAGATGGGTATTGCTGGATCTGTCCTTATTCTATGCAAAGGTTTTAAGGAGAGAACAATCTAGAGCCAGTACAGTAGCACCAAATATGGTTGAGAGTAGTTCCCTTGAAGTCTTTGTCTGAAATGTGACTGGAAATTGGTTGATTATGAGCCAGCTCTGTCTTGGAGAGCCTTCTTTCATGCCATTGTTTGGGTTCAAACTTGTCTGTTCTTTATTTTTGAATCTGACTCAAGCATACACAAGGGTGATCAACTTGCAGTGTGGTTTTCTGTTTCAGAGAAAAAACATATTCTGTGAACTATGAAAAAAAAGAAAACGCTGGTGCCATTGCCATGGGAATAAGTTGTAGTTACAAGGAAGTGGGGTTCTGAGAAAATAGGACACTTTTCTGGCACACAAGGACTAAAAAGTTCTCAAGAAGTTTCCTGCAAGACGTTCCTTTACTAACAAGTTCAGATTGGCAAAGAGCAAATCTCTGCAATTTTAGCTTGTTTTATACTTTTAAAAAATTTATTTCACCCTGTTCTCAATCTGAGGAGAACAAATTCAGGAGAGACAAAATCCACAGATCGAAGTACCATGCCTAAATCACTATCCACCAGGAGAAGCTTACAGTGGATAAATCTTGGAATTAGATTTATCTCTGTGCTCAGGCAAGGCTGCAAATAAAACCCAAGGGCTTTAGTAACTAAACACCAGGAATTCATTAGATGAAAACAAAGCATGTAGTTATTCCTGGAAATAGAGTGTTCCCTTTAACCAGAAGAGACGTGAGTTCCAGGTTTTGGCTAAATAGGGCTGCCCAAAAGTGAAGAGTATTTAAGATCCAGAACCAGCAAACAAAGGGAAGATTTACAGTGAGACCATGACCCAACTAGGCTAATTAAATGCAAATAAAGACAGATGTTGCAAAAGAATAAACTACAAAGATCAATGATGAGATGGCTGCTCAAAGCATTCCTCAAATAGCTGTGACTGACAAATGAGTTAGTGAAAATTCAAATTCTGTGCACAGACAAGTCTTAATCAGAAGACGCTGTGATTTTTTGTTTCCTTTCCACTATTTTGATTTTTAGCTGGCTCCAGAGCTCCAACATCCAGATGCTGGATGTACAGCTCTGGAGCTTCTGTCTTTGCATATATTAATTACTATGTATGGAGAGGTGAAAAACATAATTTCTTAAGTTCCAGTTATGTCTAGAGAGTCCATCCGAGTCTATTCTGAATTTTTATAGATGAACAGAGAGGGAGAGAGTATATCTGTGCCAGAGAGCTTGGTGTAATTGCATTCTGCCACGTCATCTATGGTGACTTAAGGTTTCCAGTTTCTTGAAGGAAGTTAAGCATCTCAATATTCTGAAAATATAAAGCAGTTAGTTACAGCTGATATTGAATTTTTACCTATTTTCATGAAACCAGTCTTTCTAAGTAGACAGCATCTCTGAAGGCTTTGAAACACCCCTGGACAGAACACATGGATTTAGGAGATCTTGGGCTGTCTAATCCTGTCCTGGGTAAATTTGATCCTATTTTGCCTGGGGGCCTGGATATCTGGAGGGTTCAGGGATGGGTTTTGTGGATCACAGACCCTTCCATTCTCTAAGCACTGCTGGAAACACATCTGCAACAAGCCATTCATGCATGGGGAAGGCAAGACACGTCCGAGAAGGGTTGAAGAAGTCAGTTGGCATTTTGAGGTCTCACGTGTAATTCCTTCATTGAGCTTTAATCTGGCTGTGCTCCTTGTGCCCCTAAAAGTTGCCAGTTCTGTTTCTTTCCCATCACTGCACATGCTTTTTGCTAGTCTGATTTTCTCTGCATCTTCAGAATTAGTTTACAGACATCCACGTTTAACGAGATTAAAAGGAAATACTGAATAATTCATTCAAATGAAGAATTGAACTGCAGTGACCTTTATGTTAATGAAAGTGCCCCTTTACTCTGTGCAAACATTTTAGCCTTTGCAAAACAGGGAATTCACTGCATCTGTTGAATTCACAAGTGGCTTTTTTTTTGTTTTGTTTTGTTTCTGTTTGTTTTGTTTTAAATAACTGCCTAATAGCTGGAACCAGCATTGTGTTCCTCCTGCTGACTCACTGGTTTGCAAAAGCTCTGTGATGAGTGTGACATCTTTAAACACCGCAGAATATACTGTTTCCTTTCAGCCAGGCATAATCTGCAACGATTCAACTCCTGCAAAAGAACCATGTGGGGAAAAGCATCCCAGCTGAATACATCAGCCTCCCTACCTCCAGCCTCTGTGCCTTGCACCCGAGTGCTGCTGTGCCATTCAAATTCTTCTCACCATGGCAATCCATGAAAGGATCCTGCCTTTGTTTGAAAAATCATGCAGTGGACGCGGAATTTGGCTGAGGCAAAAGAGTCCATGCTCATTAAAGTGGATAATTCCAGTTCTTGCCTCTGCTGGGATGTGGGGTATACTGACACTAACTACAAAGTGCTTATAGAGGGGATGTGATCCCGAGGGACCTGGACAGGCTGGACAGGTGGGTCTCTGCAAACCTGCTGAAGTTCAAAAAGGCCAAGTGGCAAGGTCCTGCACCTGGGTTGAGGCAATGCCAAGCACAGAGACAGGCTGGGGGGAGAAGGGATTGAGGGCAGGCCTGAGGAGAAGGACTTGGGGTGCTGGTGGATGAGAGGCTCAGAACGTGGGGGCATTGTGCACTCACAGCCTGAAAGCTCAGCCACATCCTGGGCTGCCTCTCAAGCGTGACCAGCAGGTCATGGGAGGGGATTCTGCCCCTCTGCTCTGCCCTGGGGAGACTCATCCCTCAGTGCTGCTTCCACCTCTGCAGCCCTCAGCACAGGAAGGATGTGGAGCTGTTGGAGTGAGTCCAGAGGAGGTCATGAAGATGCTCCAAGGGCTGGAGCCCATCTGGAGCCAGGCTGGGAGAGCTGGGGGTGCTCACCTGGAGAAGAGAAGGCTCCAGACACACCCTCAGAGACCCAGCCAGTGCCTAAAGGGGCTCCAGGAGAGCTGCAGAGGGACTGGGGACAAGGCATGGAGGGACAGGGCAAGGGAGAATGGCTTCAAACTAAAAGAGAGCAGGTTTACATTAGATATGAGACATAAATTCTTCTCTGTGAGGGTGGTGGGGTCCTGGCACAGGGTGCCCAGAGAAGCTGTGGCTGCCCCTGGATATTGTTGAAGTGTCCAAGGCCAGGCTAGATGGGGCTTGGAGCAACCTGGGATAGTGGAAGGTGACCCTATCCATGGCAAGGGGTGGAATGAAATGTTTTTTTAAGATCTTTTCCAACATTCTAAGATTTTAGATACGGAACCTTTTATAGGGTAGTACATTGTTTGAAGTTATCAAAGAGTGAAAGGCCAAAAATCCACACACTAAAAAAAAAATCCCTAAATCACTGGCTGGCAAAAAGCACCAAGGTCTAAACCTTGTGCAAGGCCGAGCATTCAGGGAGATCAGAAGCTAATTTTGTGATTTTTTTCCTCTTTGCTGTCTAATTTAGGAGAAGTCTCCTCTGTGGTCAGCATCAGCCCCATGTCTGGAAAATGAGGACAGTATTGGATCCTACTTTTTTTGTGCACTTAGACCAACCTCTCCACTAAGGAGGTAATTTCTCATCTGTGCCTCTACAGAAGTTAACATAAGAGGGCTTTTCTTCTGGGTGAGTTTTCAAGATACCGCTGCAAAATAAAGGATCTGTGAATTTTCTTGTGTTTATGTGCAAAACCTTTTTATTTGCTTTTTGGAGACTGTTTGAATGTTTACTTGTAAGAATGTCTGCAGAAAGTTAAGTTGTCAGGAGAATTGGTGAGAATAAATATTCATGAGAATACTCTCATTTCAAACTCTTTTGCGGCCATCTGTAAAAGCTTTTTTTATTATTCAAACAATGCTGAGCTTTTTGCAGATAATTTGCCAACAAAAAAAAGGAAAGGACTTTTTCCTTTTTTTTTATTCTTGAGAGGCAGCTGATGCTGTAGTAGAAAATCATAATTTCTGATGTGTGATTTAATATCCAACAGTGACACAAATAACCAGGAAGGATTAAAAAGAACAGTACTGATGTGCTATCAGAGAGACAAAAATATGTTTAAACCAACTATTTTGAACAGAGAACAAATTAGTAAAAATACCACCTGTTTGTGAATAATTAAGGCAAACAAAACATTCTCAATATATCAAATAACTTGTTTACAGCAGCAATTCTCTTTAATATTGCTGTGACGCCTTAGTGTTGTTACACAGCAACCTTCTGCTCCTAAGGAAAATTCTTCACTGGGGGAATTTTCTTCTTTTTTTCATGTGAATCAGGAGGAACACAACTTAAACAACTGTTCCTTTATTGGTCTTTTTATCTAATAGCTGTGTTTTTCATAATCATATCAGCAGATAATCTCCAAAGTGCTCTGGCTCTATACTACCACACCTGCTTTTTAAGGAAGACTGGTAATCTCTTTTCCATAGGAAAGGAAGTGTACAGAGGTAATATTTACCCTTTGCTAAAGGCAAATCTGGAAAACGGAATTATACCCAAATCTCTTCTGTATTGCCATTGCAATATTCTGCTGATATTCTATGCCTTCTTTACATTAAGTTTGGAGCTCAAAGAGAGGGAAAATTAGAAGGATCCTTTCTTAGATTTTCCCTGCATGAGGACTTCTCACCATGGTTGGGGAACTGATTGTGCACCATGAGTTCTGACCCAGCTGTGAGTTTTCTCTTTTTATTCTTTTCCTGGTCCACAAGTGTTTTTGTTCAGGATTACTAAAACATTTGATGTGCTGTTTAACTCCACATTATCCTTCAGCAGTGATTTCCACAAGTTAATTATTCATTGCATGTAGGTGTTTCAAGATCTTTAATTGATTTGTCTTATTGGTTATAAGACTGTGTAAGAAATTTTGCTTCCCTGCAGTGCTGTGTATTCCAGTGTGCCCATATCTCAAATTCCTAGGTTGTCACTTCTGCTGAAATCCTGGGGCCAAATATTTAATTTATCTCTACACTGAGAGGTGGAATCTGCTTTAAAAGTCATTAGAATCTTTTACTTTTTCTTTAAATGGGGATTTTTCCAAGGCACCTTGAATCTGTAAGAAATTTCACCTGAAAACATCCCAACAGAATCTGTTCAGGGCATTTCATTTTTTTCTGAATTCAGCCACTGAAAACCTTGAACAAGCCATAGGTGCAAAGGAGAGAGTTTCCTCCTGGCCCATTGCACCAAGAGGGAAGAAAGCAGGGCCGCCTTTCATGGTGCCCAGCCCCACATCATGGGTGAAATCCAGGGCTCAGGCAGTGAGATTCCAGCATCTCCTTCTGCAGCAGCACTGATGAACACTTGAGGGAAGCAATGTCCTTCTAGAGGAGGCACCTCCAGCATTCCAGGGGCCAGGGCCAGCCATCAGCGTGGGTTCACCATGTCCTTGCGAACCTTCTTGGGTGAAATGGGTCAATGTGACAGCAACAGGGAACGGGTCCACAGGAAAATCCTCTTTTCTCCCTGACAAATAACTTGCAAGATTTTTTTTTTCTTTTCCCCCTCTTTTTCTTTTTTTTTTTTTTTTAAACATCCTGTCCCTCATCTTGAGCTATTATTATAATTTTGAGCACTTCTCCTGAAGAGCAGTCTCTGCTGCAGACTTTGTCCTGATTCTGACTGATCAGCAGAGACATGGATCAGGAAAACATGGCATTTATATGAGGGAGAATAGCAGCCCAAGCTCAAAATGAATTTTCTTTCTCCAGATCTCCTCTTTGATACATAACCTTAGCATTTCAATCTGTTTTTTTATATCTACCATGATAACTGGGAGTAACAACCAGTGTGGTTTGTGGATGGAGGAAGAGATGGATTTTAAGCACGGACTTCACAAAGCTCTCAATTCTGAAGGACTTTGTACATATGAAACCTGAACCAATATCAACAAGGATACATCTCATCCATGGCTTTATGCCATGCCCTGCCTTAGACCCTAATTTGGATGTCACACACAACAGTGAATTTGGGCCTAGACTCTGAATTTATGATGAAAAATAAATTTCCCTCCCCACTCCGAACGAAACTGGCTCACACTCTGCAGCTCCTGTCCTCCTGCTCTCTCTCCCTCATCAATTCTCTTTTCCCTTTCACACATCAGTTGCAAACATATCATTTGGCTGAAGGCAGGCTCATCTCTGGCAGTTCCAGACTGTTGATTCAATCAGCTCTTACATCAGCACTAACATAAGTAAGTGAAAAAGGCTCTTGAATTTCATCACCTTGCTAAAAAACTCAGATGGGTTTCTGGAAGGATTATTCAGTTTGCTTCGCTGGGTTTTATAGAGGTTTGTACACAGCATTTAAACTATTATTATTTACTTTTAACAAGCTATTTATGTCCTACTCTCAACTGCCTAATCAATACTGCTCTCCCATCTGTTCCGAGATCCTGACATCAGCAAATTTCAGTTCTCTGCTGAGTGAGTAAAACGGAAGGAATAATTTAAACACAGTGAGTGAATGAGAGAAAAAGTGCCCAAGAGACTGAGATGAACTAAATCTCCATGTCCAAAATTGGCCAGACATGCAGGAATCTAAGTCCTCAACTTGCTAAGGACATTGTTGAGAGCATTGAAGCAAGATGCTAGGATTCAGAGTAGATAAAGTTGTTTAGATAAAGTTGGGTTTTTTCCCTCACAGGAAGAATATTTTGATACGCATTAAAGCTACTTAAATAAATTTCATTTCAAGTTAATTTGTTAAGCCTTCTGGATTTTTCTTTACTTCACCCTGAACAGACCCAGAGGCTTCACCCAGGCATTTCCAAGCACACTCCTGGCACAAAGTAACTTCTGAAATAATTCTGGAGACATGAAATCCCCCCTTTGTGAGCTGAAAGATGAGAGAAGGGTGAACACCTGCATGTGCAGAGGGGTGCAGAAGAGCAGAGGGTTGATCCAAAGGGAAGAGGTCTCAGGCCATTGCTGCCCTGCCACCCTGCCATTGCCAAGGACTCAGGGGATACCTGGAATGTGGTGTAAATCTGGAATAATAACACTGAATTTTTTGGAGGAGGTCACTTCAGCATGGGCTGATTTCTCCTTATTTGGAGATGGCAGGTCTAGGAGGAGAGGAATCGGCATTATCTTCAGCCTGTTGGCAATATCACCAGGATCTTAGCCAGTATGTCACAGAGATCACACCTGGGTTTACTTCACAGCATTTTTCATGCTTGCTATCAAGATAATAAACACTTAGCACTCCAGGGGCAGGCTGTAAGAGGGTTATAAGTTTCTCTGACAGTAATAATTAGTCCTTAGTGACTGTAGAGGGAGCTGAGGTTGTGCTTAGTCAAGTACCAACACCTACACTATACACACTCTAGTACAGGTATAAATCACAGACCTGATTTCTACAGCACTTTAACGTTACCTGGGCTGCAAATGTGTCACAATATTGTCTCAGTCCTGGTGTTGGTCTTACGGGCAGCTGGAGACTGTTTCATTGGATTTGTTTATTGTTTGGGATGGGATCAACCTTCCTCTCCACATGCCTCTGCTGATCGCTTGGGAAACCGCCCCGTCTTGTTGAGCTGGACCCTTGGAGTACCTGGCAGTGTTGGATTAATGGCTGGAATCCATGGCATTAGAGGTCTTTTTCAATCTAAACAATCCTATGATTCCATGATCCCTATAGCTAAAGTCAGATGAAAAAAAGTAAGGCTTGTCCTCTCATGGAAAATAGATTCCAAACTTAAAATCCAGCTCAGGTCTACAGACCGTGAGGAAAAGGGATCCTTACCACATTAAGCAAGGTTTAGGTCATTTGCAGAGCCACACTCAAATAAAAACACTTTCCAGACTTCCCCTCTGGAGCAGCAGAAGAAGGTTAATCTGAAATCTCACATCAAATGAACAGGCAGATGTTTGGGGCTGATTCCTGGTGTAAATCAGGCATTGTGCCAGGGACACTGTGGTAAGTCATGGTGGAAAGCTGCCTGCACTTGAGTGCTGAGTTATTTCTTCTGAAAATGAAGAGCTTGGTCATAGTTTCACCACTCTTCAGTATCAGTGTTTGGCTGAGCACTGATGGTGAGGAAGGAATGTGGGCTTCAGAGAGTGACTCCACAGTGACCAGTCTTTATTACTTTTTTATACCAAGAAAAAAAAGCACATTTTCTCCTGTAGCAGCCCTCTGTAGCCCCAGCCCTGGATTTTCCTTGTCACCTTCTCAGTCATGTCTAGACTTAAAATTTTGGAAGACTTTGGAGGCATGAGATCTTAATCTCCCATATGCTCCTGTGCTGATAAAGAATCACATCACAGCTCCCCAGAACTCCATTGGAGCCCCTCCATTTGGAACATGGGAAGTGCTGCAAGGTGGTTGCTGCTGCTAAAAGCAGTGGCCTGAGCTGTTACAGCTGTTTCTCTTCAGTGGTTATTCCACATAAGTCTGTGAAAGTGTTGCTGATTCTCAACAAGGTATTTAATTGAAATATTAAGGCACTTAGTCCTTATTTCAGAAGGTTCAAGCCCTGATTTTGGCTGCTTTTCAGCCAAAGCTGCTGTGGTCTTTTGTGGAGGCTTTCTATTTATTCCTTTCCTTTCAGTACACCTAAAGAAAAAGAAACAAGTCTGTGATTTGGTGTAGAGACAGCCCAGCACAAGGAAAAACCAGCATTCCTCATCCCATCTGAATTCCAGTGTCACCGGATCTCCTGAAGAACCAAACCACATTATTAAGCTTTAACATCCTTACGAGAAAGGTCGCTCGGTGTCACTGCTGACCTCTACCTCACTATCTCAAAAATGCCACTGTGCCCAGGGATTTATTATCCCTATGATGATTCTGTGCTCCATTTCCCCCGTTTTGTCAGTTTTTTCATTCCTTTCATTCTGCCCAGACTGACCAGAACTGAGTTGATTTGCTGGGTGGATTATTGTTCCTTTTGAATGAGCGATGCTATTTTGTCCTTTTTTTCTTTACTGCTTTGGCCCCCTGACATTTTTTGGGCAGGAAGAGGGGAGGCAATGAGAGGTTATATCTTGAACAATTTCACCCTGGTGGAAAATACCAATAACTTAAAATAAATATGCTCACTGAGATATCACATTATCCTGCTGAGCTCATGTACAGCAGAGATAAAATGGCTTTTTTAGAACTGATTTTTCTTTTTCCACTAGTTGAATGGAATATGAAAACACACAATTTAAAGCAACTGTTAGAAAAAAGGTTACACATGATGCTATCAACAGAAGGGAGCTGAAAATTAAATGGAAATGATTACCGAAGAACTCATTTCCTTTGCTACTCGGAGGCTAACAACAATAATAAAATAGAATTTAGAAGTGAAAGCTGAGATTCTTCCTTTGATGTCTGAATGTTTTTGGTTTATGTTCCTTTAAAATAAAAGCCCGCATCATAAATTAAATGTGATACTTAATTTTTATTTTCTCTCCACTCAAGCAGCATGTTTGCCTCTAGGTGATTATTAGAAAAATGATTCACCTCCCCAGCTGCTGTGCATTGGCAGGTTTTTTGTTTAGGCAGAGGAGCAGCATGAGTTGGGCAATGGCTGGGTCCCAGTCAGGCAGAATCCAGCTGACTCTTGGAACAGAGATTGAGTTGCAAGGTTTTTTTAATTCAACATGTGAAAATGCAGAATGAGAAAGAGCTGATGCCCTTGAGCTTAATCATAACTGGGTATCTCCTATGATGTATCTCCTGTGATTGAATCAGAGAATGGTTTGGATTGGAAAGGACCTTAAAGCCCACTGCACTCCACCCCCTGCCATGGACAGGGACATCTTCCACTATCCCAGCTTGCTCCAAGCCCCATCCAACCTGGCCTTGGGCACTGCCAGGAATCCAGGGGCAGCCACAGCTTCTCTGGGCACCCTGTGCCAGGGCCTCACCATCATCTGAGTAAAAAAACCCCTAAATTTCTTAACATCTGATTTAATTGACCTTCTTTTAGCTTAAAAGTGTTTCCCTTCAAGAGCAAAGACAGTTTATCAAACACCACAACTACTGAGCTTGGTGTCTCTCTCATTATCACTGCTTTAGTATGGGAGAAGGGAATATGCTTGTGTTAACCCATAACCCATAACACAACATTTCACCAATGTGAAACCACTACAGCTTGTCAGTGAAAATGGGAATGCAGTGCCCTCTGGTCTCCCTTAATGAGGATGTACCAGGAGGATGGAGGATCTCCTTCATGAAGTTTCTTTAGCAACTGCAGGAAACATGTTGAAAACTAATTTTTGATGATTTTTCTTACAAGACTTGACTAGTTGAATGTAGGTGCTTGCTGGAAGGTGACCTCTGGGCCTGACTCCACTGCTTACTGAGAGGTGTCCATGGCTGTTGGGGGTATTTGGAGGAAATAGGGCTGTGGGATAAGTTACAGGTCGTAGGACAGACCAATATTTAGCAAAAGTCCTCCAGGATCACCCAAGGTGTCTCAGAGATGCTACCTGACTAAAATGCAGGCAGTTAAACTGCATTCCTCTGCTATAGACAGCCTAATTAAAATACTTGAATTGGGACCTGAATCCAGATTCAAAGCAGAAATATTTCGATTTCTAGGGGAGATGTCAGAGCAGGAGTGGCAGCTCTGTGTTACCTGGGAGGCCAGATCAGAGCCATTCTGGTCTCAGGCTGTCCCATCCTCTGAAATCTCCAAAAGTTCTGTGCCTTGGCTGCAAAAGCAATTCTAGGATGGTACTGATGGCTTTGAAGGAAAACAGCAGAACTGTAATTGAAACCAATGGATGAAGGGGAGTGTTATATAACATTACACCAACCTGTATCCCTCTTTTCTGACCTTGCCTTTTCTGTGCTTGCTTCACCTTCCACAACTCAAAGCTATTTTTTGCTTTGTTTCACATCTCATCTATTTTTCAGTTCTATCTTCTAACATAAACATTGAGGTGATGTGGAAGATAAAGGACTCCAAAGTGCTTGTTACCAGCAGTGGAATGGACCCCACTACAGTGGGTACAGTCACTGGGCTGCACCCAGTGCCAGTTACAGAAGAGCCAAAAATACACTTATTTCCTGTATTTCACCAGCTCTGCTTGTGCTGTGATGTGCCAGAGATAAAATTTCTGTGTAAGCAAGGAAGGTAGAAAAGCTTCCTGAGCTCTGCACTGAGACCTCTGCTGCCTGCACACCACAAGACACATTTTGAGTCACACACTGATGATGATCTGGTGGCTGCAGGTGATATGGCATCCCTGGAGTGAGGGAGCAGGTTAGGGCCCAGCTGGGATCTCTAATGTGGGTTTTAGATATCTAAGGCTAGGAAGGAACAAGATTAATTCCTAACCTTAGGAATCTAAGGTTAAGGGAGGAACATTTTCGGCTGCCAGGACCCACTCTTTGGAGTTGTGTTGTCAGACAGGGACTTTTGGTGACACCTCTGTATTGCAGGAGTGTCTTTTAACAACTGGGCAAAGTTGTCTTTCCTTTCAGCACAGGATGCAAGGAGCATGGTGG
Organism: Donacobius atricapilla; assembly: GCA_013397315.1. Lineage (NCBI taxonomy): Eukaryota > Metazoa > Chordata > Aves > Passeriformes > Mimidae > Donacobius > Donacobius atricapilla. The sequence goes on from WBMY01003255.1 coordinate 13,475, forward strand.
GGTTCAGGACAGAGCTTGGTTTTCTCTTCTCAATGCTGAGGAGCTGTGAGACCAACCCACCTCCTTTTGGAAGTCTTTGCAGGAGTGCTGAAATCAGGGCTGTCATTTACAGGTGACTCCCACTCATCCTAATTTGGTGGATGCCAGCAAGCAGGAATTCATACATCCATCAAGTGAGCCAGCAAGACTGAGGAAGGAGCACTTGGGTGCTGGGGACTCCCAAATCTTGCGCTGAAGCAGGTGGTGCTGGAGGTCAGATCCTGATGTCTGCTGGTGCCATGGTGCTTCACTAGTGCTGTGATCCCACAGGGCTCCAAAACAGAATTGAGCCTTTGGCAAACAAATAACCAAACCTGTCAAGCCCCATCTACTATGCCATAAAATGAACATTTTATGGAGGAGGGGACAGAAAGAAAGAGAAATAAGATGGGAATGGAGGTGCCAGGTTCAGCTAAGGCAAAGGAGCATCTCTCTGGGTACCTGGGCTCCTGCTCATTTCTGCGTGGGTGTTTGGCTTTCAGCCCTCCCTGGCTGTTATCTCTCAATCACTGTCACCACAGGAAAGTGTTTGCTGCTTCCCACGTCACTCTTCACACCCCACAGGCACAGCTGGGGCACACAGCGAGCATGTTTGTGGTGGCTGGTACCCATCTCACCCCATCTCCCTGCCCCCATCCTCAATGGGTTTATTGGGTTTTCAAGATGAAGATGCCTTGCAGTGAGAGCAGGTGGTGCTTCTTGTGGTTTGCACCAAAAGCTTCACACTAATCCTAATGCTGTGCCTGCTCTAGCAGTTACTCTACGAGTTCCTTCACAAGTCATGCTTACTTGTGGTTCTATGGGACCACAGTGGGGAGTGCAGAGAGCCCTCCTTCTCATCACAGAGGTGTTAAAACCTATTTCTCTTCAGTGACTTAATCACAAGAGGTAAACCAGCACCCTCCTTCCTTAGACTATGCTCTTGGGTTGTCCCTGCACTGGTGTCAAGACCAAACGGCTGTGCCACTGCAAAAACATCCCTAATGGTCCTTCAGGGATACTGCCAGTCTTCAAACACTGAGAAATGCAATCTCTAGTCTGGATCAGGCTGGCCAGACTCTGTCAGAGTTATGGACAGACTCAGGCCCTCACAGGACTTGGCTGACCCAGCCTCATTTGGGTCATCAAAGGAAGATGTCCTGAGTCACCCTCTGTTAATAACAACCTCTCCACATCTCCTCTGCACCCCCTCTGAGATACCATACCCCAATTCTGGGCTGTGTCACCTTCTAGTACTAAAAAGGAACATTGCACTCTCTTCCTGGATACCTCTGAACAGCACCAAATCCTTGGTTTAGATATTGCCCTGTAGAGTAGTTACTGTTGTTCAAGTGCTTGCTGCTGCTGTGTATTTATGGGTTGAAATTCCCTTGAGGAATGTTCCCCAGACAGCACAAGAGTCATTCTAACGGCTTTTATAAGCACCTCTGTTCTTTGTCCCTATTTAATCACTCCAGTGCCCATTTCCCAGTTATACACAACATTTTATTAAACTGTACAAACAGCACTGACATTTAAAAAATTCATGTTAACCATTGTAATTTAACACGATGACCAGCTCCACAAACTGCAAGCACAGATGCCCCCTCCTGCATTTCATACAGCATAAAGACTTCACCAGTCACTGGACTGAAACCTTTCTCAGGGTGTTCTGCTTTTCTTGTTGACTTCAGGCACTTCAGCCCTTGCTCCTGCTGGATTCTGTGCCTGCAGCCACTGCCAGTGATATCCCGGCAGTGCCTGCAAGGCTGCATTCCTCCTGTTGGGAGGTCCAAATTGACAGCCTGGACCAGCAGAACCAGGAAGGCACCTCTGAAGGGAACCTGATTTTGGGATAACTTATCCTCAAGAGCTTTTCTTCTCCATCGACTGGAGGCTGATGCAACAAAGCTCCAAATGCATGTTCTTCAGATAGATCCCAACACCAGCTTGAGTGACTGCCTAAGCCTAAGTTGTTACAGAATCTTTTTAGGCTCTGGCTTGATTTTGACACAGCTTTTCACGGGTATCTCAGTGACAAGCAGTAACTGGATGGTTTCACAAATCTCCAACCTCAGAAAACAGTGCACCTTTATTTTAAAGGATCCCATGATGAAAGGATCACAGAAAAGGCTTTTTTTTTTTTAAACCCACCTATATTCCCACAGACTGTAAAGGGATAGAACACACTGCAAAATGTCACAAGGTGGAGGTAAGGGCTACCCTCACCTGATGTGCCTCCTGCCCTGTGACCGTCGTGTGCAGCTCTTCAACCCGTGCCAAAGAGCTGGGACATCATTTAGAGAAATAGAAAGTAAATCAGCCTTGCAGGACCAGTTAGTACCTGTCAAGCGAAATACCCAATTCTGTGACTGGAAGGCCACTTTTACAATGCTTGAACAATGGTTTGAGGAAACATGTTGCATTTTTCTCATGTGGTTTTAGGTTAAAATGTAGAAAAACCCATTGAGATCTTGCCCTGAGTCTGGTGTGTGAGAAAACACTTAAAGCTTTAAAACAGGGTTCTCGAAGCATTCAGAAACATCCCATCCTTCCTGCTCAGGCACTAAGTGTAAACCTCTGGTTTTCCGTACCGATCTTGGCAATTCCTTTAGTAGCAATCCATTGAGATGTGCAGATGGTGGAATGGGCACCTGAAAAAAGTCTCTTTTGTCCCATGGAGAAAAATTGAGTCCTAGCACCTGTGGACAGCATTTTTAAAGGTGTAGGGAGCAAATTTCTTCTTCAAAGCTGTGCAAATTTTGGCAATTCTGCACATGTACAAGTAGAGGTTACCAAAGCATCCAACCTGAGTCTTCCCTGATACCCTCAGGTCTTGAGCAAACCACTTTTCCTTCAGAAGAAGGTGGGTCTGGGTTAGAGTTGCAGAAATGGGTGCTGACATCCACCAGAAGCTCAAATATACTTATTTTCCCTTACAGAGAAACCTGTTGGCTGTGTGTACAAGTAGTGGGGAACAGGTTTTGGCACCTCCTCATTTTCAGATGCTCTCAACTTTAAGAACACTGGGAGGAGAGAGAAGAGAGACCAAAACATACTACAAAGAAACTTTATCATCAGTGAAGAGTGGGCTGGCATCTGCTGTGGACTGGAATAAATCAGAAGCCTCCAGGCATGGTACAAACTTCCAGTGAGGTGCTTTCTTTCTGGAGGACTCTGAATAAAAATAACCATGCACAGTCTTCAGTTGAAAAAGTGCTACTCAAATCATTACAGAGAATTCCTTCAGTAAGGCAGATCTCAGGAAAATATTTTCTCCATTTTAGGGTTCACAAAAGAGAAGTTGCTGAACATATTTTGGTCCATGCTGTTGATCAGTGCCCTGTCAGCACAGGACAGTCTGGGTTTTTCATTTAGGAATTCCTTGTCAAAGTTGCTACAGTCACTCGGAGATTTCTTCAAGAAAAGGAAAAAAAAAATACGTCAAATCACTCATAGTCAGATCTTTATTACCATGGTACTGGTCCTATCAGGCTGCTTCCCATGGGCTCAGCTCAACCTTTAGTTGAGAGCCAGTAAATATAATTGTTATAAAGGAGGCACTGAGCCTATGATCCAGGAATTCTGCCAGGCAGGGATGTTACAGCTTTGTAACACGGCAGACTGAACTCGCCAATTGTGTAACAGTTGTGGAAGACTGTAAAATGAAAGTATGATGTGCTTGTCAAATTAAATTCTATTATTGTTATTAATAGGACTTTAATAATTTAATGAGACTGTTTTCAATAGTCAGAACTATTCTGATTTAGCCAAACACCTGGTTCCTGAACTGTTTTACCTTCTGCAGTGCAATGAAAGATAAATCCTTTCAGAATGGGCTGCAGATATGTGGTGAAGGGAAGATGCTACCCTGCTGCAGTAACTGAGAAAGAGATGAGTAATTTATGGTGTGGGCATGCCAGACCTGAGTTTGCAGCCAGCACAAAGCAGTACTGTGAGGCTCAGGACAGGCAACAAGTAAAATGCACAGTTTAGAAGACCTGAGCTGGGTGGAACTGAAAGAAGATCCATCCTTACCACTCTCGGTTTGAAAGGAGGCTCCATCCTTCTCTCTTCTAAAGCTTCCCAGTTGATTTCCCGGAAAAAGGCGTGCTGGCGGATGTTCCCTCTTGCTCCCAGTCTCCTCTCAGGCTCTCTTACAAAAAGCTGGAATGTTGATTCCATAGGTTAAATCCTCTGATGACAATACAGGCATAAAGCAGGGTGGAATGTGTGATTATCCGGAGTTGGTGCAAGGAGAAGAGGCCATACTGGAGAAAATGTTGGGATTTTTTTTTCCTAAACAAGGAAGTTTACTGATTGGTATAAAGATGATTACTATCTCTAATACTGACAGATGTACAGGCTGTTTTGGCAGAAAGATGGCAGCATGTACCCTAAAAAGAGATGTTTAACATCTCAGTCTCATGTAACCCTTAGTAAGAAGTATTTTCTCCAGGAGTTAACAAGTCTTGCACCTTAGGGACTACTCTGTAAAGAAACTGATCTCTGCTAGTATCTGTGAGGAGCCACCATCACAAACCAGGAGAAGGAAGACACACAAATCTCCTTATGGGAGAGGTGTGGTTTGATGCCCACAGGAAAGACAGCGACTAGACTAAATCTGTTCCTCTCTACAACTGAAGCTGAAGATAAACAAATTGAAGAGAATAATTCTGGGAGAAAGACTTTCACTCAATGGGAGGTGATCCTTACCTTCACCAAAATGTCCTTTGCATCCTTGTCCAGCCAGCGAGGGTAGAAGGGGTTATCCATACGGATGGACTGGAAAAGCTCCTCTTCATCTTGGCCGTGGAAAGGGGATTGGCCAATGAGCATCTCATACAGGAGGACACCAAAGGACCACCAGTCCACAGAGGTGTTGTACTTCTGCCCCAGCAGTATCTGCCCAGGAAAGAGAAGCCACAAAGGCAGAAGTAAAATGTCTGACATGAGTTTTTCAACTTCAGGAAGGTGGCCAGACCATGACCTTGCAACAGCTGCTCTGCAGAGTGGGCTATCAGGGGTGCTTCCCCTTGCCTGCAGCAGGAGCCAGAAATCTGCCACTGGTGCAGGGCCTGTGCTCCTGGAGCAACGAGGCACAGCCACACCAGAGTGCCAAAACAGTCCCTGGCACTAGAGACAAAGGTTGCATGTAACTCTTAAGTTACTTGAACAAATCCTTGACTACCAGAGAGATCTCAGATATAAAAAATGAGATGAGTCGTCTTTAACCTGCTCTTCAAGGGTTCAAATCAGGCTTGTGAAGTCCAAGAAGACAAATGGTCAGGTATTAACATTTTGGGATTGATTCCAGTGACACAAGCTGAGTTTTAGAATTACAAATGTGGCAGCATAAGGGTACTTTAGCACTATCAGTCACTTAGAACAGTGTGATTCCACCCCAGCAAAATCTTGCCCAGGAAAAACATGAAAGGGGTTGTTGATCTGTCCTCTTGAGACCAACTGGGTTTTAGGTGGAGGAATGGGAATTTGTCCTCAGTCAGCCCCTTGGTTTGTGCCTTTCAGTGTCACCTATAAAGTGACATCCAGCTGGAGTGATGCCCACCCCAGGGTCTAAACTTCCTCTCTGGAGAAGCAAAATTGATCTCACCTGCCTTTAAGTATCTGTTGTGGAGATAACTAGAGCTGAACCAGTTATCACTAGCTCCTTTTATAGCCAAGGAAGGGAATTTGTCCAATTTTAAACATCCAGATAAATATCTACCTGCTGTAAAATACAACTCCTGTTTGTCTCTTTTGGTTCTCAAAGAGCCTCAAAAACTTGCTCACATACAGATTTTTACATTGCAGATATCTAAAGGTTCACATGATGGCTGTGGTGTGTAGGATTCTTATCAGAATTTTAGAGCTGTAGAGGGGAAAATTTAATTTTAAGGCAAAATCTTTACTCTTGAGCCCACATCTTGGTTGCAATGGGATGCTCTATACTACATCTGTCTCCAGAAGAGGAGATACCAAAAGGACAAAAAAGAGATTTGAATATATGACATAATATATACAATGAGTTCCACTCAGAGCCAAAAAAAAAAAAAATCCGCAAGATCCCATAATATATTTTTTCTGGATCACTTACAAACAAAATCATCCTGACCTTTCCTTCTGAAAAGAGAAATTATTTTTATAAGGCCTTATCTTTTAAAGTCTAAAGTATCTGGAAATTGATATGGAAGTGGTTTATGACAGCCAGAAAGAAAAAGGTTTATTTTGTTTGAAATTCTCTGGGAAAAAAATGAACTCCACAATTTAATTGCAGGCTTTTTTTTGTCAGGTATTTTTTGAAATTAAAAAAATTGCTTGTCTACTGACCCAAACGCCTTTTATTTGCATGGCTGTGGCTAAGGTGCTGGGTCTGTAACAAATTACAGTGGTAGCTGCTGCAGTGAAATACTGACAGAGTCCAGTGCTCCTGCCTGTGGCAGAATAGATGATCCATAAACCCTAGAAGTGCTTTCAATTTAGAGATAAAATGTTTTATATACACCTGTCAAATCCCTAAAATAAACATGGTGCAGAAATAAAACTCTAAGCTATTTCAGTTTTTCTCTTTTCTATAAAATAAAATCACAGATAATGGATCAACGCTTAACTTTTTTTTTTTAAGGAGCAAAAAAGAGCTTTTTTTTTTCCTTAAATAAAAGCATACTGAAGTGGAATAAAAGACAATTGCAGCTTGATTGCAGAGCACTCTTACACCCATTCTTAGGCAATAGAAACCCAACCGATTCAAAGAGACCCTTGGGCCAGCAGTGGTGTAACCTCAGCCAGAATCGAGCCCTCAGTGCACAGAGGACCAATGAATTATAGTAGAGGGAAAAAAATCCCTAAAGGCTTTGACAGCTCTTTGGAAAGTACCAATATCCATCATGAAAACACTAAAATTACAAAATGGGATCTTGAAAGGTAAATAAATGGATTTCAGACCGATGTCAGATATGATGCATGGATGACTTGTAGGTTTTTCTCTGAGCTAAAAAATATTTTCTTTGGCCACCCAATTAGTCAAAGCCTTCCCATAGTAAGATCTATCATGGTGTGAAGTTATCAGGTTAAGGAAACTTTCTCTTTTCTGGAGGGATCTAGTTCAAAACACCTAAATTTTCTAGGGAAAAGGAAAAAAAAGCATACAAGTTTCTCTCTGATTAAAAATTGAAAGAAATAAGAGAAAGGGCACTGCCAGGATTCCTCATGCTGTGTCTGTCCCTCAATTGCAGGACCTCTTGGAGTTTCTTCTGCCATGGCCCAAAAGGAATTTCCATTAAGCATTCTCTTTCTTGGTTTAAGCCAAGTTCCACTTGCACCAAAAAATGAACTAGCCACAAAAAAAATCAATGCCAAACAGCAACACAGACTCCGAGCCATTCTGAAATCCAGTTTCTGGCCGGGAACTGCTCCAAGCCAGGTTATTACTGTTTGCAACTTCCACCCCTGCACAACAGTCATGTCTTAAGACGTTTCCCATCCCACAGCACTTGCTGACCCTCCTGTGCCCCACACCTACCTCAGGGGCAATATAGTCAGGAGTCCCACAGAAAGTGCTTGTCTTTGCATCTCCAAACATGTTCTCCTTGCACATCCCAAAGTCAGCAATTTTGATGTGCCCCTCATTGTCCAGGAGGACATTGTCCAGCTTCAAGTCTCTGTGGAGGAAGGGAAGCAAACCCCGTTCTTCAAAGTGCAAAACACACAAGTTATTTTAGCAGGTTACACTTATTACACTTGTTCTCGGGCTCTAAGTAGTGCCTACATGCTGGAAATATAAAGGAAAGCTGAGAGATAAACGAGGAACTGCTCTCTTGGGCTTCAGTACCCCTCTTTTATCTGCTAGAGAAGACACAGAATCACGGAATCACAGAACGGTTTGACTTGGAAGGGACCCTAAAGATCACCCAGTTCCAACCCCCTGCCATGGGCAGGGACACCTCCTACTAGACCAGGTTGTTTCAAGCCCCACCCAGCCTGGCCTTGAACACTTCCAGGGATCACATCACCCAAGACATCTTCTAAAAGCTGTTTCCTTCAAGGATGCAGAATAGTGAAGCTAAGAAGAGCTTTGTGCCAGCTGGTGCTTCTGCCCTAACCCAGCCTGGAGAAAGAGAGCAGGTAATTCTCACTCTCTCCTCCCCTGGGAATCTCTGAAGCTGCTGCCAGATCTCCCTGGTAGTGCAGGCTCTACAAATGTCACAAGAGGCAAGGTCTCGTAAGCCCTGCAGAGGGTCAGAGTAACCCCAGGCATCAGCAAAGTCCCCACCACTGCTGGGCTGCACCACCTGAAGCCCAGGATTTACAAAGCCTTTCACACTCAGCTGCCAGGCTGCTGTCTGTATTTTCAGGCTCTGAGCTACTCTGGGAAGCAAAGAGCCCAGAGAGAGGAAGAAAACAGAAATGCACAGAGAAGGAAATAAAAGCAAATGAGCTGATGAATTATGGCCATTGGTGGAGAACAACATGGTCCTCAAGTGGGAACTAACTCTGAAAGGAGAAAAAAGCTTGTAAAGAAGGAAAGAAAAAGACAAAAAGAAAGGAAGGCTGGCATGGTTTCCATGTTAATTTTCTTAAATCTTACCTAAAGGTTTTGTTTTAATTTGAGATAATGACCCAGGTAAAATGTTGGGATCAGTGATGCTGCACTTAACTGGGGATGTGGGTAGAATTTGGGTCACCTGGTCCATGAGCACACATTCCTGCACTGCCTGGTTTGTGCTATCAATCACTGCTCCTTCTCAGGGCTCCCAAAGCCCCCAGACACATTTGCTTGTACCCACAGCTGAGGGTGTAACTGTTACTTTTCATGGTAATTCATGGCTGACACATATTTTGGCCAAAAGGCCAAGTTGGATGGGGCCTGATCCAGTGGATGGCATCCCTGTCCATGCAGGGGCAACCCAAACCACTGTGCATCTGTGATTTTCTACATCTCAGGCAAGAGGCCTAACCACGAGGCTACTGCATGGACACCCTCTGCTGACAACTGCTTTACAATGTGGGGTTTTTTTCAGAGATGTTCCTCAAAGAAGGTAATTTCTAATGCTTGATGCTCCTGGGATGATGATCTGCAATTGCAGGGAAAATGATTCTTCAGCCTCTCTCTGTGCAAAGCTCCTTGTCTTGCTTGGGCCAGGTCCTCATCAGGGTGGGGGACATTGTGGTGTTTACACACTAAATTGTCACAGAGTGGTTGTTTGCTGCCGCAAGAATATGGCCCAAGACAAAATGAGAGTCATCAATCAAAGAGAAATACAGAAAAAACCAAGACATTTGCTTTCCAAGTGGCAGACACTCATGCTGTCACCATTTCCAGCTGGGATGACTTAGTCTAGTTACAAGGTTGAGATCAATCTCAGGCTGCCAGCACTGCTTTTATTCATCCATTAGATCGAAGCAAAACAAAAAACCCATCACCTACGCTTTCATTATTTGGATGAGTCTCAAACTCACTGGCTCCAGGGACTGGAGCTCCTGCCAAAAAATGCCTCGGCTCATTCGTTAAAGTTTAAGCCAATGTTTCCAAACGTGTGTGCATGAGACAGAACAGCTGGATTCATTATTCTTACAACATCACAAGAGATGTAGCTTCAAAAATTATTTCTATTCACTTTCCTAAGTGCATAGTTTGCTCTGAGAGAGATACTGATGACTCTGTTCTCAGCTGACCTCGTTGTCATTGTCTTCAGTGAAAAAGGGAAAAGTGAGTAGGACTGGTTAAACCTTTTCTCTCAACGCTTGATACTCAAAGCAATATCACCGACTCCTGTGAATGAGGTATTTCTTACTATCCACATGCTACCCAGTGCCCAGCTGTCCCAATTTCCTCCGAATTCCCAAGGCTCCAGACTAAACACCCTCTCCTTTCAAGAGGAAATGGGTCCCAAATCCTAACACAGCACTGGTGCAGTGATTCCAAGTAAAAATGAGAACTGTAAATAAAGTGTCAGCATTAGCAGTCCTGCCATAAAGTCACCATGTCCTGCAGATATTTTTAACTGGATTTTCTGAGAAGACTGACTAAAATTAACAGACTTGGCCAAGTGATATGGGCACTTCAGAAGATTTTTTTCTTTCACTCATAGAGAATAATAATTACAGCCAGAAAAGTTGCTGAGGCCCCAGAGATCATCTTAGCTTAATGCCACTGATATTGATCTCATGTTTATGCAATCACCATCATCGGTCAATAAAGACTATAAATGGCTCCCACATGAGTACTAATAAGAATCAAAGCTTGTGTTTTAAAGGGAGAATGGATTGTGAGCAAGTCATCCACTTTCAGCATTTGCTCTAATGTTCGCACTATATGACAAACACTGAAATAAGCTCATTTTGGATTCAGCAAACATTGTTGCTGTAGGGAGCTTCCTCATTTATTTGTGACAAGTTATTTGTTTTCTGCTTTTAAAGAAGGCTGCAATGTAGTAACTGAATTTTGCCATGAAGTTGAGCTTAACCAGAGCTCCCCAGAAATTCAGTTCCTCCTTCTGGCCGGGAAATCACACTGTGATTTCTGGTAGAACTGGGCGCTTCCCATACACATTTTGACACAGGCTTGATGAACATAAAAATGCCCTCTGCTCTCTGCTTACTGCAAGAAGAGCTTAACAGACAACTCAGATGCATGATGGTGAGATGAATCCCATCTCCCCATTGTGCACAAAATTAATCCAAAATTAAGATATATCACTGTCTCCCTGCTTTTGTTACTTGAGTTGAGCTTGTCACCACTGTCCCAAGGCAACCACCACAGCAGATTTGCCAAATTTCTTGTGTCTGACTTGACCTTAATATACCTTGATATGTTGAAAGCTTTAACAAGGTGCCTATACTGGGTGCTGTGTGAATTCTGTGTAAATGCATCCAAGGGTTTGTTTTGATGTTAACTGAAATAGGACTGGGTTCTGAAAGAAGGATCAAAACTGCCTTTTCTACACTCTAACTCTGTAAAAGGGAAATCTGCAGAGCAATGCAAGGCCAGTAAGTACAGCCAAGAAACACTGCTGCCATTGGTGCTTGCAGGGAAAAGCAGAAAAGGTTTAGCATTTGGCATATAAATTACTAAAGAGTGAAATTACCTGTATATTATGCCCTTGGAATGGAGGAACTGGAGCCCACAAATGATTTCAGCAGCATAAAACCTGAATGACAGAAGGCACAGGTTAGAACAGGAACTCCCCAAAGGTTTTTTTCAACTAGACCCAGGAAGATGGAAACCTTGTCCCCACCAGAGCCAACATTTCATTAGGTTCCCAGAACGTTTGGAGTGTCCCCAGAAGGCTTGGGGTGACTGTGTTTTACTGATGGGTGACGTGAGACTCCCAAAAGCAGGTGGGAATCTGGGATGGGGAGCACAGACAGACTCCCTGGCTTGCCAAACTGCCCTCTTCCCTGTCCAGATTTACGGCCTGCTTTTCAAAGAATCCTGGAATTCCGGAATTATTTATGCTGGAAAACCCCTCTAGCATCGAGTCCAACCATTAACCCAGCACTGCCAAAAACACTAAATCATGCCCCCAAGTGCCACATCCATATTTCTTGAACACATACAGGGACAGTGACTTCACTGCTTCCCTGGACAGCCTGTTCCAATGACTTTCACACTTTCAGTGAAGAAATTTTTTCTGATTTTGAAACCTTATCCATAACATGGGCAATCCAGCAGGTTGGTGAGCTTTCTCTGGAGCTTTTTTGAGGTTGAAGGTGTTGTTCTCAGCACATTTTTACACAAAGGACACCACCACATCCTGCTGCAAAGTCATTTAAATGATGGTGTGGGTTTTTATTATTAAATTATTAAATAAAAGTAATTTCTATAGTGGTTTCAATATTGACTTTCAAATTATCCTTTGCTTGCAGGAGGATCAAAAGCACCTTTCATTTATTCTAATTCTTCTATTCACTTTAATCAAAGCTAAATACATTTTTTAATTCTCGGTTGCTATATTAATTTTTTGTTTAAATTTACCTTTTGTGCTTTTTATAGGTTTTCACCCCACCCTCTTGAACTCTAAGGGGAAAAAAGGGAAAATCCCATTACTTCTAACAAACAACAGCTTCACCTCTGACCACTGGGCTGGGAACCTCAGCTTTAGCAGGTTGTGCAGCTTGGCTACAGGGTGTTGTAAAGAAGCAAGGTCATGTCTGAGCAAAACCAACTGTGTGGATGGAGTTTAAAAGTCTTCTGTGGGAGGGAAAAGAGGATGGGAAGTGACTCTCTCCAAGTCCTTCACTGAGCTGCCATCCTGTATGGCTTTGTTGAGTTTGGAGATAGCTGGGACAGAGAGGGACTCAGCTTCCAGCACAAGCATCATCCCCACTTTGCAAGGTGAAGAGAGGGCAAATAATCTGCCCAAGATTTCCTCTACAGGGCAGGAGCAGTGCTGGGAATAAAATCAAGTCCCCAGTTTGTTCCTGTCTTGTGTGTACCCTGCAGGCCCAAAGGCAAAGATAAACATCTTACGTTGCTCTGGGAAGGTCAAACTTGTGGCAGCTCTGGATATGGAACATGAGGTCTCCTCCATTGAGATATTCCATCACAAAAAAGAGGTTTTCCTAGAGGAGGAGACAAAGTGAGAATAAATAAGGGGTGGTGAAGAGTAAGGTAAAAGTTTAAATGTTTTTAAAAAAATCAAACTGCTCAGAAAGCACTTAAAAAGAGGAAGGAAAGTATTACTCTGAGGGTTTTGGAAAGAAAGCAGCTTCTTTTTTAGATTCCTCATTTCTCCTCTTGGTTCCCTAAGGCCATGCTCACACTCCCTGCTCTGATTTCTATCAACACCATTAGCAAACACTGCAAAGCCACTTCACGACCAGCTGGGGCTGTGGATTTTTACCAGCAGAGCTCCAGGCCCACAGAAAGGGATCAGTAACTTTACAGTGCCTGTATAGCAGAAGGACAGATGGACAAGCTTCTCAGGGGACCAGTGGAAAAGGCAAAAATCACTTGCAGCTCTCCTCTGGTTCCCATCCCAGCTCAGTATCCATCCAGGGCTGTGACTTCAAGCTGGTGTCATCTGCATTCCTGCACAGCTTCTGTGGAGGCACCTGGGTCTGACTTTTTCAAGTTATCAGAGACACCAACCAGACACAGCAATTTGTTTTAAGCACATGCTTCATTTTAAGCCTGAAAGCTGCTCTATGCAGCTTGCTGGTGGGAAAAGTAATGAATTAATCATATTTCTAGATACCCATTGACCACTTGCGTGCCAGAGAAGCCTGGAAAAAGTCAAGTTCTTGTCCCCAGTTGCATTCAACCATCAGTTGTTGGACCAGGGCAGTGAAAAACTCTCCTCCTGGTACACAGAAATGATGAAATCTCTCTATATAATGAGCAGAACTGATCACTGAGGTTTCTTTTCCAATCCTTGGTACAGAATCATGGAATCACAGAACGCTTTGGATTGGAAGGGACCTTAAAAACCCCTAAAGTTCCTACCCCCTGCCATGGGCAGGGACATCTCCCACTAGACCAAGTTGCTCATGTACGTGACACTGATCATCTCACAGCTTCATCAGCCAAAACTTCACCACCAGAACCCTGCAGAAGCTGGTTTAGCTTGATCCCTTCCATGCTGAATTGTCTCTACAAAGCAGAAAGGACACCTTTTTCTGGAGGAAAAGGATCTGCACACTGAGTTATGGTTTGAACTTCTGTTTTGGGAATGTCACCTTTTGTGCATAAATGCAGGAATAAAACAAAATGGATGCAGTATTTTTTTTCCCCCTCAAAAGCCTCTCTGTTCTGAACACACTTGAAGTCAGTCATCTCTAGGCTATGCTATAAAGTTTATGAATATCTTCCTTGTGTTGCCTGTTGCCCATTACATTTTTTCTGGGGGGGAAATAGAGTTATTTGCACTTATACTTTTAACAGTTGAAGGTTTTTATCCAGAAGATCTAATGGAAGTATCTCTGGCAGCAAGCCAAGAGCTGGCTATGTTAAAAAACCACAGAAGTGCTTGTTCCTTTCAAACAACAGCTGTCTGCTCTAATTTGTGCAATTTCTTTAGCCAGATCCTCTTAATTACAGCACTCTTATTTAAATGGACTCACTGGAAACCCCACCTGTTATCCAACAAGCTCAAAGCCAGATCTGGCCTCCTGGGGAAAGAATACAAATTCCATCACTAAACCAAATGGGTGCAGATTTTCAGTGTTTCTTGCACCTGCAGGGGGCTGTGCATGTAAATGAGTTCCAGCAAGTAAAAAGGGCAGAGGAAGGTGGGAAATTTAGTGAAGAAATGCACAAATCTTTGAAGCAACGTGAGCTCAGGAGCCCATTCAGGAAAATACTTGAACAGATGCTCTTTGGGAAGGTACACAGGGAGGTGATGGGGTTTAGCCAACAACACCCCAGCAACCACATGTGTCCTGCTGGGACTGAAGAAACCTCGTGGGTCTTGAAATGGCCCAGACTCAGCTTTAGTGGGCTGGGAAGGAGAAAACATCTCAGTTCCCCTGTAAAGTCCACTGATTTTGGCCACATTTTATCACACAACTCTAACTGTAACTTGAAATCCATGTTTATCCAGTAGAATGAGCCGTCACACACTGCTTGTTTATGGATTTGAGCAACCATCTGATGTTCCTGCTTAACCAAACCCAGGGACTCTGACTTGAAACTGGGAACTCTGGCAGCATCCTTGAGGGAAGAAAAGGTGGAGCAACCCCTCAGTTTAATTTACATCCACATACACAAACCCTGTTGCTCAGCTGCCTTAAGCTGTGAAGCTGGAGAATACAAACTTTACTTAGGAATGTTTAGAATTGAAGTTTATGGTTTATCAGGTGCTACAGAGTGGTACATAAACCCTATTGGAAAGACATACAGGATCACTCTGACTTTCCTGCCCTGGGGCTTGGAAGTTCCCCTTGCTTCTTAAGAAGTGCAGATGTCCAGAATAGCTCGTGGAGGAGAACTGGCTGAGATCAGCCCTGCATCACTATGAGTGGTGAGGTGTAACCAAGAAGGGCAAAGTGCAACAACTTCCTGGAGTCAGCTTCCAGAGTCTGAGATATACAGAGCCACAGAACACATTAAACATGGGAAGTGGCAAAATTCATTCTTGAAACCACCAAAAATTCAAGAGAGGGCTAGAGGTTAAAGGGTCAGAGTGGTGCAGAGGACATTCTTGCAGACAGGCTCCAGTTTCACTTCCTCTTGTCCTGGGAGAGTTAACTGATGGCTCCTGCCTGCTGCTGAGAGGCTCTGGAGCCTGCCAGCACTTGGAGCAGGCAAGGGCAGGCTCAGGGGGTATTATCTGATTGAAAATGTCCCTGCTCACTGCAGGGTAGTTGGACTAGATGGCCTTTAAAAGGCTCTTTCTAACCCAAACCATTCTCTGATTCTCAAGGCTCTGTCATGCCCTTATCCCCTGCAATGGTCCGGCCTGTGGATGCTGAGCAAACAAGCGGGAATGCTGTTCCTCAGTGGTAAGTCACACACAGCTCTGCAGGAGGCTTGGAAAGAGTGCCCTGCCCCTCTGCCCTACAGGCAGGTGACAGACAACTTGCTGACCATCTGCAGGAGCATCCCTGGGTAGAAAATGCTCAGGCCATACTTTTGGTTACAGTTCGGGACTCACATAACAGAAGAGAAAAAGTTTGGTTTCATGGCAGACCTCAGGGCCCTCTTATACAACCACAGAGCTCAAGGAGGACTGGAAAGGCACTTACTGCACTCAGGGATGGACACTGCACCAGGGTAGTTATAAAATCATAGAAATTCTGAATTGGAAGGGATGAACAAGGATCATCAAAGTCCAACTCCTGGCCCTGCACAGGACACCCCTGAGAATCACACCATGTGCCTGGGAGCATTGTTCACACCCTTCCTGATGGATTTGACACCAACTGTCTTAGGAATATCCAGGTGTCAGTCATTCCCTACTTCTAGACCATCTTCCAGGGGCTTTCTCCATTGCAGCACTGGGAGCAGGACAAATCCTTCTGTGGGAGGGTGAAGAGCTGCTCCTACAGCTCTACACAAGGCTGTACAACACACAAACATGGCAGCTGTGTCCTGCACAAAATATCAGTTTCTGCACACAAAATAACACTGCTCTCCAGCCGACCCAGTCCTGCCAGGTGCTGAAAGCCTGGATCACTGCAAGAAGTCAGTTTCCTGCCCTTTCAATCCCACAGTGCCTGTGCTGAGCTGAGCTCTTCCCCACAGAGCCACCTGCTCCCTCTGCCTCTCCAGGATGTGGCAGGGATGGAGTTAAACCAACCTGCTCCTGCTCTGCTGTGACTGCTGTGAGAATGAATAGTCACTATCAGAGATGCTTTCAACTTTATAAACAATGAGTATAAAGCAGGCAGCATTTAAATTGATCTTTTGAAGAGGGTACATCCTTTAACAGGCTCTTAAAATACTTTAATCAGCTGGAAGCCCTCTAGAGCACTTCTTTGCAGAGATTTTCAGATTTTGTTTTCTTTGCATCTTGAAAGCGCTTGCATACATGTAAATACACAATTTAATACCATTTACTGAGGAGCAAAACTTCTTCCCAGGGCTTCCAGGAGGATGAATATCAGAATAATTAATGCTGCAGTACAGAGTGCCTTTACCTGTGTTGAGAGCAGTTATCCTAACAAATGTCTCCACATGGAAAAGGCCCCAGATTAAGTGAATCCTGCTGCATTCCCATTGAATTAGGCTGTCCCTGGCCAAGAGAAAGGCTGGATGTATTGGTTTAGCATAAACGGTAGAAAAAAAACAATTGTTGATCTGTTTTGGAACTGACAGCTAAGCTGGCCAATCAGGTAAAAAGTGTACACCCCTTGGGACACTGCTTAAATATAGGAATCTTGGGAGATTCACTCTCTTTTCCACGGACCCCTGCCACGAGGTAACATCGCATCCGGGCTGGGAGGGGTCCGGGCCCAGGGCCCCGCCAGCCCCGGGAGTCCCTGGAAGCCGCGGCTGGGCCGAGGGGCCCGGATCAGGGCCAGCCCTCCGGAGAGCCGGGCGGGCTCGGGCATCTGAGCTTGGCAGAGAGAGAGATGGCCCCGGCCCCCTCCTCCAGCCCCCGGGCCCCCGGAGAGCAGCACCGAGCCCAGGCTGGGCTAAAAATGCACCCCATAAGACTGAGGGGTGGAAAAGGATAGAAGACCCGGGCCGCCATTTCTGAGTTTTTTCTGCAGCTTATAGATCTGAGGCTTTCAGAGATGGCGCGGCTGCAGCTAAGACCATGCCGCATGTGCATGCCCGGGCAAGTNTCATAAATGCAGTGTTGGGCGGGCTGCGTTTGTGGGAGCTGGAAGCCACAAGCAGACTGTGTCTCTTGTGGAAAGTTACCAGAAGAATCAGGAGGGACTTGTCTCTCTCAAAAGACTGAATGAAAGACTATTTTATTAAGTGCTACTGACTTAAGAGTTCTGATGCTTTGTCTCTTTGCATTGTTTTCGTGGAAAAGTAGATTGTTGCTAGGGAGGAGGGGGGTTGTCTTTGAGAGGGTTTCGTGGTTGGTTTTTGTTTGTTTTTACCTTTTAGTGTATGTTAATAAATCTAACTCTTTCTATTTTTAAATTGAACCTGTTTTGCCTTTTCTTCTAATCCTATTCCACTAAAATGAAAATTCGACGAATGTGATAACCACTACCCTGGACATGATGCAATTCCTGCAGCTGATTCTGGTCTCATCTTCTTCATGCAGCTCAGCACAGTCTGGGTGCTGATCCATACTTTGGATCTATTTTATTTCATGGGATAGTTGCCAGACAAAAGTCTATCAGGCCTTTTCCACCACCTCACTCAGTGTTGCAATCCCATCAGAGCATCCCACCAGTGGGAAAGAGGCCAATGCAGTCCTCACTGTGTTAGTTGGTCCTCACTGGCACAAGGACCAGCTAACACAGGGTCACTCCTTGCCTAGGAGGTGACCACAGGATTCACCTGCACTGGAATTTACACCAGCACAATCCAAGCTTTATTTCTGTTCTCTGGTTTAAAGACCTTTTCCCCCCTCTTGTGTAATATGAGCCTATCTTCTGGAGATGGCAGCATTTCTTAGAGCTGCCCAGTAATCCACTCCAGTCCCTGCTCTCACTGTTTATTCCTTGTTCTAATCCTTGCACTGTCAGCATTTCTAGCTGTGTGTTAAGCTGCTCATTTGGGATGCTCAGCATGGTGCGCCCATCTGCTTGGTACAAAGCATAGGAATATATTTATACACATAAATAAGATACATTTGCAGAGATAAAGGTGCAGTCTTGGCTTCCACTTCAGCTCTGAGACCCCAAGACCTTTCCTCACACTCAGAGCAGACAGACTCCATCACTCACTGATAAACTGAGGCACTATCAGCCCATGTCTTCCAAGAGGAAGTGGTTTTCCCTATCAGTGCCCAGCAGAATCTTGGAGAGAGACTAATTTTCTCAAGGCTAGAGAAAGATTTGTCTGAAGTTTTGTTGATTAAAAAAGAAATAAAAATCACCAGACCAAAAACTAAACAAAAAGTAGCCAAATCCATGAAACATAAATATTTTAGCAGATGAAAAGCAGAAAAAAAAAATAATTAGGAAGTCATTTTTTTTCCAGGATAAAGTGCAGTTAGACTGCAGATTTTTAGAAATCTCAGACACAGCTGAATGAATTTTGGGCTGATCTTCCTCAGGCTGGACAATAAGGAGGCAATGACATTATGTGCATTGAATATAGCAATCACCTTTTACTTAAAAAAAACCCTTGTGAAATGTCCTCCTCTTTTCCTGGCCAATGCCTTCCCCCCGTTCACACCACATGGACTGACATCACCTAGAAGTGTCTTGCAAAATCTTCATATATTTGATGTTTTAATTACAGCTGCTCACACATTCTCTGGCCAAGCCTTGTAGAAATCCCAAAGCTCTGCTGAGATGCTGCTGTTTCTGCTAAACCACACTGAAATTTTGGCCAGGATTGAATGAAAACTTGCCAGTTTTCCTGCCTGTTGGTTGTAAGAGGCAAAATCCTCAAAGCTTTCCTAAATGTTCTCATCAGCTGCTTCAAATTTGGCCTCAAATCAGATTTTTTCCAAGTTCAAAGTACTCCAAATACTACAGGATGTTTCCAAGCTGATGCATCGTGCCCCCCAAAAAAGTAGGAGAATGGAGCTAGGGCTGTTCAGGAGGTCCATGGAACACCCAGGCAGTGGAGCTGAACATACAAAGGGTGTGAAATGCCCATGTGCCAACCCCATGCTCCGATCCAGGGCAAAGAAATCAGCTCCGCCCCTCAACAGCCAATCAGAGAGAGAAGAAAACGTAAGTCATGCTTGGAAAAAAAAAAATCCGCAATTTCAGTAACCTCTGAGGAGATATTTTGATGAGAAACCTGAAAATACTCATAGAACACAGAGCCTAAGAATTTTAAAATTAAGACCACACTCCCATTTTACAACTAATTTCTCCTTCCTGCAAGTGTAAGAGATTTTTCAGTCAGTATTAAGCGCACAAAGGTAACAGAGCATGTGAAAAATGCTGACCACCAGGAAAAAACATATAACACAACAGTAAAGCAGAAAATAAACGTTTCTGTAATATTTTCTTTTAAATTGCAGTAACGATTACTTCTCTTTTGGCCTGAGATAGTCTTCTCTGTTGCTATTTTGTGCTACAAGTCAAAATGCCTCAAGATTTAATTTGCATTTAGGTAAAGGGTGTTAATAAAACTTGGTCAATGAAGTAAAGAAACAGAAATAAAAGTGACTTTCAAAAAGGGAAAGCCTATTTTTATGGCAGAAGATCAGTGAAATGCAAAAAAGAATAAAAGATAAGCTCTGGGATGCTAGTCATTGTTTTGGCATTACTGATTTTGGGATTTCACAGAATTATAACATGTTTTTCCTCCTTAACATAACGGCATCCCTTTAATACAGCAGAATAGCAGAATAGCTCTCTGAGCTTATTGCTAAAATTCACACAGTGTAATTATGTCAGCTGAATATCTGGATACAAAGATGACTGCAGTAAAATAAAAACAGAAAAATTCAAAAAGAGATTGGACAAAGAAAACCAGCCTCTATGGGCTTGCATTTACTCTTATGCAATAAAACAAGAAAAGCATTCTGAGTTTTGAAAGCACTGATCATTTAGATGCCACTGGAATAGAGAGGGGCATTAGGTGCCTGGTGCCATCTAAAACCTGTCTGAAGAGCTATCCAGCTTTATATAATTGAGCAGTCACTCATTACCTGGGTGGAGGTCAGGAAGAAACTCATCCCAGAGCTGTCAACAGAATAAAGAACTTTATCCCCCTCTGGAAACACGTGGACTATTGGAGGTCCTTGTTTTGGCATAGGAATATTCCTGTTTTTACTGCCCTTTGCAGAGGCACTCAGCACCTGGAGCAGCTCAGGTAAGCCAAAGCATGAGGGATTCAGAAAGGCACTGGCACATATGTTTCTGTTTGAAGCTACTTATCTACCCAGTGAAACTTCAAGAAACAAAAAGAAGTCATATTTTCAATATTAAAATCCATAGAGGGACTCTACGCAGTGGTGCCGTGGCTTCTGCCCATGGCAGGAGTGTTGGAAATACGTGATCTCTAAGGTCCCTTCCAACCCAAACCATTCCATGATCCTAAAATGACTGCCATAAAAGACATTCTGGCAACCACACAGTCCTTTGAGCCATGGGAGACCATCCAAGGCTGCCACAGCTCCCCTGCTCTGGGTGACTTTCCCGCACTGAGTGATTGCTGCTGGCCTGCAAAGGTCAGAGGAGAAAAAATAGGAGCTGGAAAGCCATCAGAGCCCATAGCAGCCTTCTGGGCAGCCCCATCCCAGCTTCTCTCTCTGTGAGGCCAAGATGGGGAGATCACACAGCTTTAAAGTGGCATTGATGGCTTGAGATGAGATGGATGGAGATTTTTTTCTCCATGACAGGAGGGCAATTCTGTGCTGCTGCCCAGAAGTGTAGGAAAAAAAAAAATCATCTGGCTTTTTCAGCCTGGCACTCATGAATTTTTCAGGCACTCATGGCTTTTCCATCCTTCAGGTTTTCCATGGCTGGAAGCACTCCCTTAAAGAAACAGCAAATTCCACCTGGATCCTGACATGACTATTAGGTCTCTCCTCTTTTGCTGTGGTCTCATGAGGGAAGGGGACACTTGCATGCCTGCATTGCCTGAAAGCAGAGCTGCAGACTGTCCCTGCTGTGTCATCCTGAACCTGACCTACAGCTTCCAGATCAGGCTGGAGCACAAACAACATGGTTCTGCTGCTGGTCTCAGTCAGCATCCCTCTGGAGATACAGGCAGCATTCCCTGGAGTGAAAGCTCCCTCACAGAGCTGTGATGGTTGTCAGTGTTTTCTCTCTTCAATTAAATCTTGACCTTCTTTGCATTTGGGGTTCTGGCATTTATATTTTCCTCTGAAAACTAGCACCACACTCCCCCCCCCACCTCAAGTAGGAAGTTTATTCCTTTCTGTGCCAGGCAGGGATCCATTCCTGGAACACATTATCCTCACTGTCAGTCCCAAAGGGGTTAAACATGAATGTCTGGGCTCAGTGTCACATCACCTACAGCAGTTCCCAGACGTTCCCTGTTATAAATTTAACCTGACTTTAAACAGGTGCCACATCCCCCAGATGACTGGGATGTACCACGGAGGTTATTTTGGTTTCTCCTGACCCTGCAGAAGAACCTCCCACTGAGCAGGTCCTAACCTTGCACTGAGCAGTGCCTTGTGCCACTAAATCCTGGGGCTGAGCAGGGACTGGGAGCATCCAAAGAAAACCCTGAACAAGCAGCCATGAGACACTGATGCTCTGAGTTTGAGCTAAGAGATATCAATCATCTCTCAGGAATGGCTTGAGTAGGTTGGATAGAGAAGACAAATTCTCAAACTTCCATTGTTTCTTTCTATGCCTTGTTTGTGCTTGGGTGTTAAGGCTATTGGTTGTGGCCCTGGGAAGTGAAGCAGTTGGTGGCTGTTGGCATCTAGGGCCATGAAAATATGTGCATTACTTAAATGTCACTTCAGTTTTGGTTTGGAGTCACAAGTGAGATTTCAGCTCTGTGCTGACCCTCTGAACTGCACAACCACCAGTGTCTGATGCCATTTAGCAGTAACTGGGGCCAAAGATCCTCCAAATCCAGGTTCCTTGAGCTGGCTTTGATCCAGGCTAGCTGCAGCACAATGCTTCACGGCCCAAGAGGTTCAGAAAACCTGTCAGCATGGGCACATCCTTATCACGGCTGTGGGTACAGCCTTTGCACATCCTTGGCCCAGGGTACCAGGATGCAGATTTTAACAGCAGATTTTACCTCAATGAGTCTTGGATGCCCTAATCCTCAAATACACCATCCCATCCCCAGACTTATGAGTGAAAGTGGATTAAATTTCTGGAGCCATTTCCTGAGTGCTTTATCTGAAGATCCCTTCCCTCAGCACCACTTCATGTCCCAAGTGGACCCCAGCAGGCTGAAGCCCTTCACCAAGTATTTGTACTCTGGTAAAACATTCTCAGCCTGTGGAAGGAAGTGGCAGATCCTTGTCATACCTTAGTCTGGAACGTGCAGAAGACATGAGTGAGGAATGGGTGCTCCCAAGCCAAAGAGAGGACTCTCTTCTCCACCATCGTACACTCAATGTCATCATCCATCAGCACCACATCCTTCTTCAGGGCTTTCACAGCAAAATACTGGTCTGTGCTCTTCAGCTCAGCCAGGAACAC
This sequence comes from Donacobius atricapilla, assembly GCA_013397315.1. Taxonomy (NCBI): domain Eukaryota; kingdom Metazoa; phylum Chordata; class Aves; order Passeriformes; family Mimidae; genus Donacobius; species Donacobius atricapilla. Next base: position 36,167 of record WBMY01003255.1, read on the forward strand.
CTAAAATGGAAACAGCTGTTCAGAAAGAGGGATTATCTCCTCCCAAAACAGCTATGTGAGGGTGGGAGCTGAGCTCCTGGGAATTCACTGGGGTACAGCTTAAAAACCGTGATGCTTAAGGCCCCATTCTGCCATTAAAAACTTTGAGCTTTCTCCCCACACCCAGAATAATTTTATGAGGATGAGAAGTTCTTGGCAATTACAGGAGCAGGGTCCTACATGCCTGGATGGACAGGACATACCAGAGAGCCAAACACCTCTGATGGCAGAAGGCATCCTCATGCAAATGCTCCTGAGATACATTTCCTGTTTTCTGACTTCAAATAACAAAACACAGAATATTGCTTTGTCAGCATTTGAAATGCAAATACCCTGCACCAGATCTTCAGCAGGTGGAAAATGATGTCCACCAGTAGTTAGACTGGTTTTATATCAGATGGCTTTTTCTCCTTCCTCCCAGTTTTCAGGTCTGAGCACACAGGTTGGATCCCCCAAGCTTGTGCAGGAGTTCTTCTCTGAGAATGGGAAAACACATCCCAGAGGAGTTACGACCTCTGTCTATTTTCATAGGCAGGGAAAATGAGACCCAGAGCAGCAGAGAAGGGTTTTCTAGAGACCACAGAGCAAAGTCTCTGCTGGAAGGCAGTGACAATCCTGATCTTCACACTAACAGGCTGCTGAGCCTGTTTCCATAGACCGAATAAACACGTAAGATTGATCAAAGAGGTCTTTGAGTTCTCTACCAGACACTATTTACTGAGTAAGCTCGGACACATTTTAGCCCTGACAAAAGTTTTATTTACCCTTTCGGCTACTGCTGCATTTCACTTTGTAGCACCAGACAGAGGGTAGAGCCTAGAGCCTCCCTCTATCTCCACACTGAATGACCAGGAAAGCTCACAGTGCTGATGCTGCAGGCACCCTTTTTACCCTTGTGTTTGCACTGGGCACTGCTCTCCTGGGGAAACTGGGAATGTGCTGCATTTGTGACCTGTGCTGTGACTTCCAAGGAGCAGGTAGGCAATGCTAGACCACATATGGAGGTGGCGGTGGGAAATACCCTCATGGATCTGCCCCTCAACCTCCCAGGATCAGGCAGAGCTGGAGAGACCCCTGGGGCACTGAGACCTGCACACCCTGTCCCCTCCAGGGGGAAGTGAATCTTGCTCCAAGCAAATGAGGGCACCTGGAGCAACACTGACACAGGAAACTCGTGGGTGAGTTTTTGTTGCAGAAAGGCACAAAATGGCCCATCCTCTCCACACCCACAATGTGCACTTCAGAGAGACGCAGAAGCTTGCAGGCTTGGAGTCCATGTCAGCATGACAGCTTAAACAAGGTACAGAATGTGCTTCAGTGGAGGCATTCAAGACTTGAATAGATGAACACCTGAGCTACCTCATCTCATTAGACCTGCCTTGAGGAATGGTTTAGACTAGAAGACCTCCAGAGATCCTTTCCTTCCAATAAAAATGTTTCTATTATATCCTCACCCTTGATTTCTGGTTGGTCTGGAATGTGGGTTTGGGATGTTCTGGTTTAACTGTGAGATGCCTCACCTCTGATTTCCATGCAAACTGTGGACATGACAAGTGGACACAACACTTTCTAGTGGGAAATTTCCCTGTCCATTGAGTTGGAACTAGATGGTCTTCAAGATCCCTTTCAACCCGAACCATTCTGCAATTCCATTACTTTCATGCATGAAAGGCCAACACAAGAAATATTTTGCCAATTGAAGAACTGCCTGCCGAAATTGCTCCAGATCATTAGCAGTCAAAATGCAGCCCGTTGTCAAGGCACAGTTTCCCCCTTGTAAAGATGTGGAACATGAGCAATGTGATCCATACTCCTCCTTATTGGCTGTGAATACAATGGGGAGTCCCACTGAAATTGCTTCTCACAGCTTTGTGCTGGCACTGGGTAACATGAGTCCCCTCTCAGGGGATATCTGCAATGGGGAAGAACAATTCACAATTCATCAGGGTTAATGAATCCACTGAAAACAGGTGGTTCTTGTTTCAAAAGCACAAATTCTTGGCTGTTGCAAAATTTGCTTTGGGCTCCAGCACAGATCAGAGCTGGGAAAGAGCTGTTACTGTTCCCAGCTGGGGACCTGCTGCTCTGGAGAGCAGAGGTGATCCACGCTCAGCTTCTCAGCTCATGATTCCATCTCCCTATGCAGAGGGACAGCATAGAGCCCTTTCCCACCAGCTCTCTGGGGATATCCAGGACCCATCAACCTGCACAGAAGGGGAAGTGGAAGCCATACCTAGGGCATTCCTGTCCTGTCATGGGCAGTCATGAGAGAGCAGCTAACGGGACAGGGAGAAGGACAAGGCAGGTAGAAGATGGAGTTCAGGATTCAGCCACGCCAGAGCAAAGATTCTTTGAAGACTTGGAGATGCGTCAGCCATCATGTGGCAGCAGGACTGGGGCAGTGACCAGTACTGGGCACTGGTGAGGCCACACCTCAAATCCTGTGTTTAGTTTTGGGTCCATCACTACAAGAAAGACACTGAGGTGCTAGGGTGTGTCCAAGGAAGGGAACAAAGCTGTAGAAGGGTCTGGAGCACCAGAAGGGGCCGAAGGAGCTGGGGAAGGGGCTCAGCCTGGAGAAAAGAAGGCTCAGGGGGGACCTTGTGGCTCTGCACAACTGCCTGACAGGATGGGACAGCCAGGGAGGTCGAGCTCTGCTCCCAGGGAACAGGGACAGGAGGAGAGGGAACGGCCTCAGGCTGGTCCAAGGGAGGTTGAGATGGGATATTAGAATCAATTTCTTTGCTGGAAGAGTGGTCAGGCATTGGAAGAGGCTGCCCAGGGAAGTGGTGGAGTCACCAGCCCTGAAAGTGTTCAAAAAACGCATGGATGTGGCACGTGAGGCCACAGTTCAGTGGTGAACTTAGCAGTGCTGGGTTAGCAGTTGGATGCAATAACCTTAGAAGTCTTTTCCAACCTAAATGAGTCCATGTTTTTTCCTAAGCGTCCCTTCAAAGCAGATGTTATCTAGTGTCACACAAAGCAACATTCAAGTGCACACAGTGGTGTCCCAGTCCCAGTGCTTACCTTGCCAAAACTGCCTTTCCCCAGCATCTTGTGCAGGACAAAATCTTCAATGGTCAGTTTTAACTGCACTTGGTGCTCCTGCTGTTCCTGGGACTGTTCTCCCAAGTCTGACTCTATGAGAGACTCCCCCTTCACTGTGCCCTCCACTGGAGTCTCCCAGGAGATGCCTTGTGGCTCTGCAATACACATCAAAGCACTCAAATAAACCCCTGGACAGGAGCAGAAAATCCCCAGAACACTCACAGGTATTATGCTTAGAAGTTTAAAAGGGTATTTCAAAAAAATGGAAGTGTGGTGGCCATCTCTAAGTAGATTGGCTCTGCTCCCGCTCTGCTTTCTCTCCAGAGGAAACTTCACTGGAAACTCATCTTCTTCAGTAGCTTTTTTTAAACTTACAAACCACTTTACAAACTCCTTCATCTGGCTTTCTGTTTTGTGGCACCAAATCCTTAATTTCTGGCCACCTGTCTTCTCCAGCCCTTCTTGCTGCTTGCCATTATGATGTGGTTCCATTTTTTCAAGATCTTTTCAAAACCCTGGGCAAAGCTAGATGAAAAGGTGGGATGGCATTTTCATACTGTGTTCCTGATATGAAGCATTCCATATCAACCATTCCAGCCAGCCTGGAGTGGAATCCCTCAGAGTTTTTTCAATACTCCACTAACCTGGATTTATAAGAACTTTTAAGAGATTTTGTCCTGTGGGTTTGATATTTCTAAGCCCAGGAGAATTTTAGCTTGCTAATTATTGCTAGCTCTTTTCCCAAGGGAAAGCTGTCAACAATTTCCTTTTTTTTTTTTTTTTTCAAAACATCTCTCTCTGTTTCTCAAAACAGGTTCAGTAAACAGTGTTCCCTTTCCCGTAACAACTGTCCCCAGGTATTGTTTCCTATTCCTGAACCAATGGAGAGAGGTGTCAGTCCCAAGGACCAATAATAGACCTTCATAGCACAGCATGTTCTAAAAGAAACTGTTGGAATTGTAAATAAAGCCTTTTTTCTCTTCTGACAACTATACAGAGTCAATCTATTTCGTGTCCTACTGTGACATTGTCCCTCACTGGATTTATGCCATGGCTGTAACTGCTCTGAACACTACTCAGCAAACAGACCCACATGTGAAACAGATGTGAAACCACCTGAGGCTTTACCGTTTCACACCAGCATAGCCAGTTCTACTGGTAGGACAGAACAAAAATAAACACAGATGGGGACATCATTTATTTCTCTTTGGGGTCTATAGGGCACAGGCTCTCATTTACCCTCCTAAACGTCTGTTCTTGTAGCACAGAGGGCTGTGACACCTAGATCAGCTCCTGGGTGAGTGGAGGTCTATCAGTGGTTTTCAAGCCTACCAGAAGTCAACCTCCACCCAAAAATATGAAATCAGAAAGAAAATTGGCCATGGTGATCAGAAGGATTCCAAATATCCTGTTTAGAGATTGGTAATAAATTCCCCACTTGTGTCACCTCCAACTAGGCATGTACCAACCAAACAACAACAAAGCTGCTGCCCCATAGCACCAGGAGGAATTACCTTTTTTTCCTGTTGTAGATGCTGGCAAGGCCTGAAGTGGTGTCACATCCTTCACAGGAACAGGGAAGCCGATTTCCAGAGGTCCATCCCTGGAGATCTGTTCACTGTCACGCTGGCAGCGAGCCTGGGGCACAAAACCAGCAAATTTTAGAACCAAAAGTCACATGCTGAGCTTATGAACAACACCATGACTTGAGTGGGACTCATAAACACCAAGATCTAGAAGAGGTCTTGATTTATGGGAAGAGCATCTAAAAATGCTTAAGCTATTTACCTGCTGAGTGCTCTCTATCATTGCCAGAGCTTCAGCCATTAGTTTCTGGTTCACTCCACAAAGATTTGCTACTTTTGTCTGGCATTTGTGGTGGACATTCATGCCACACGCTGAAAGAAAGAACACGAGGTGTCAGGACAATGAAGGCTGTAAAGGGTTGGGCAGGATCAAGTGCTGCTGTTGGCCAGGGGCAGAGACCAGCCACCTAAACAGCTCTTGAGATGGCACTCTGGTAGTTTTTTGGTTCCCTACGGAGACTATTTTTACATTTTCTTCTGGCCAGAGGTTGCATTTCCACATCCATCAGCCTTTGCAGGTACAGGCTACTAAAACTAAAAGCCATTATCTCAGAGATAAATTGTAATCACAGAAGAGGATCCTCCCACTGGTTTAGGATTATGAAGACAGTGAAATGTCTTGGGTCTGATAGTGGAAACAGAGCTTTCAAGTTCATACTGGGGGTGATTTGGGAAGATCAACAGTGTCACTGTGATGTTTGTTGCCTCTTTGGGAAGCAACTCATCATCTCTCTGGATCAAGTATCTCTCAGTACACGGACAGTTGTCCTCATTCTTGAAGAATGATCCTCCTTGAAGGACAGTCCTGTAGACCACTCCTTCCCCCTCCTGGGTGGCCACCTCATTCTGGTTTTGCAGAGAAGGGCGGTAAACGGGATTTTGATTTTCAGACTGCCACCCTCCAAAGACAACGACCCCTCCCATGCTCAGCTGGTGCCACCACCTTTGCCAGGGACTCACCGTCACACTTCAGCCCCTGCCGTGCCAGGCCCCAGAGGAGGGTGCCACAGTGCTCACAGAAGGTGGGGCTCTTGTAGTTGTAGACTTTGAAGCGGTGGGGCATGTCGATCTTGAACCTCTCCTTGTGGAACTGCAACACAAAATCCAGGCTGAAAATCCACTCCTCATTTCCACCTCAGCTCCGTGGGTGAAACCAAACCTGTACCACAGAAGCTGGTTTGTCTCCTGCCCCCTTATCCTGGGGTTTGACTGCCAAGCAGAAACTGTCTATCAGGCACACAAACCCAAATTCTGATACCTAGTAACTGCAATTCGGAGAGATTTGGGTCATTTCATCCCTGGCCTTGACCAAAGGACAGCTTGTGCCTTTTTTACATCCCCAGGCTTCTCTAATGCTCAGAGGGAAAACATTGGTACTTTTAAAGATTATTCACTTCATCTGCAATGGATGTCTACATTTGTTGTCATGAATCCGTCCTTGGAAGAGCCTGTTGTAATTCTTTTAGTATGAAAGGTGATGGCAAAGTTGGTTACATCTACCCTGGAGATGTCAGAAGGGAAGTGAGAGCAACATCATCTATAAAAATTGTAGAAGGAGAACACGAGCCAGGGTGGGACTGAGACTAAACAGAAGTTGTAGGACACAAGGTAAAGGGAATAGTCCTATCAGGAGTTTACGATCTGTTCTTGCCCACCAAAAAAGAGAAGTTTAGAATAAACTGACATGAGAAAAACAAAGCAAATAATAGCAGAGATATCAGATCTCCCACTGACTGTTTCAGATAACACAGAATGGGATGTTCAAGCACAAATCTGAAAATTCAGCCTGATGTCCAGCCCAGCACTGGATAGTGAAGCGTTTTCTCCAGTAAATCTCCACCTCATGTCCATGACTTCCCTCTGAGTTATACTTTATGCACTAGAAAAATGTCAGTTCTGATTCAGCAACTGCTTATTCTGCAGCTGCATTTGAGTAAATCTTAAGTAGGAGGTAATGAAATCACTGGGAACAGAAAAAGCAAAGGGCACAGATAATGTCACAGAGTCCTTAGCTCAGTAGAACCTTTTGCTTCATCAGAAGTTGCTTTGCAGTGATGTAGGAGAGATCTGAATGACACTCTAGATTTTTAAAAAGGAATCATAATAATAAAATAATATAAAATGTAAAATAAAACAACAACAACAACAACAACAACATCATAATAATAATAGTAATGATATCACCTACCATTGTTTCTCTGCTATTGATTGCTGATCCTGTACACTTGGCTATTACTTTATCAATGCACTTCTTATGAATGGCAGCATTACATTCTGCAACAGCAAGTGTGTCATGGTATTAATGAAGAAATTCCTTAAGAAAAGATTAAGTAAATAATGACAGTAAGAAAACAAAAAAAATGTCTCTTACGTCTGCATTGGTAGCCTTGTTTATTCAGACCCCTGAAATAAACAGAGCAGTGGTTAATTCTGAGTTGTCTCAAAGCCTCAGTAGGAGAAAGGAGAGCAATAATAATCAAAGAAGGAGAATAAAATCGCATTGCTTTTTATCACTCTTTGTAGAGATTATTTAATTTCATGGTCTTCATTCAATCTAATGATGGAGTGATTCTCTGTGGGTCTCACAGCCTTTTCAGCATACGTTCACATCCTGAATTTCATGATATCCAAACAGCAAACTGGACCGATGAGAAATGCCTGTGCATTTCACCAAACCCAAAAATATTTGTAAACAATAAATTAAAAAGTGAGGGGAATTTTCACAGTTGGAATAACAACTGCAAACCACATCTTTAAAGTGATGCAATAACTCTACATGTAAGATGCCAAGGGTCTTACAGGAGGAGCACAGATATTCATCAGGGAATCATGGAATCTTTTACATTAGAAAATACTTTTAAAATCATTGAATCCAGATCTGGATCTCCAGTTAATCCAGATTAACCCAGATCTACCACATCCAACACATGGTCCCAAGCGCCACACTGACACCAGAACAGGTTCCTAGGGTTAAAAGGAGAAGAAGCACAGATCCTTTTCCATTTACCATACAAACTCGTGGCACACTGAGCAGAAGGTGGGCTGTGGAAAGAAGGTGGCTGTGAACTCGTGACACTTGACGTTGTGGATTTTGGCTTGTTTGATGGCTCCCCTGCGCTGGTGCAAGGAGAAGAAGCCTTCGGTCTCACAGTCGGCCAGGTCCTTTGCATCTGGGAGCAGGGCAAAGATATTTAAGTGTACCCTATCTTGATCAGGTGCCTTGAGAAAATGCAGTTACCCAAACACTATGTGGCTGAAGCTGATGATTCACTCATGGTAATGAATGCTCAAAGAAATACCATTTTATGGAACGCACAAAAGTCTCATTTAGATGGTTTTTATCCACTATTCCTACACCAAAATGACTTAAGACTTGAGAGTCTGAGCTCCCTTGACTATTCATAATGCTGCTTTTGAAACGTAGAACAAAAATTTCCCAAGGAGAGGTAATTTAAACATAAAACTCTAACTCTGTATGGCACTGAAGAAGCGCCCCCTAAAAAGGACTAAATTGCATAAAAATTAGTAATTACTGATATATGGACATAAACACACGTGGATATGTATATATACATATATATATATAGGTATTTAACAGAATCCTTTCTGTGTGCATATACGTGTCAGTAAGCAGATATTTACGTCCCTAGGATATTCTTGTTATTTTTCCATGCCAACACTTGCTTTGCTGTGCCCTTGCTGTTATTCACAGTTATTTAAACTTTTTGGGACAGCAAACAAATCAATTCTGACTTCACGTGCACTTCTACACGTGCTTGTGCCTACAAATCTGATATTCACACAGGAAATCAATCTCTGTTTTGTTTTACTCCTGCACTGCACAGTGAGTCACACAGGTAACCTGTGGGAACTGGCCCCCTGTGTGATCTGATGCTGATCTTGGTATTTGTAACAGCAGCACAGCTTGCATTTTCTATGCTTTGGCCTCCCTAACACCTTATAACACACAAACAGCACTCCAATCTATATTAAAGTTAGGGATGGTTAAGAAAATATCAGCGTGGCCGTGGCTGCTTTCAGTGCTTCTCTGCTTCTATAAATGGAAGAGCCTTCCAGATATCTGCACCTCACAGCTTCACCCTACACCTAAGGATATGAGAACTCTGGCAACAAAGACGGGAGAATAAGACCAAGGATTTGAATTAAACCCATTTTCTTCAACAAAGCAGAATGCAGTCCTTTCAATGAGAAATTTTCCCAATATCCAACCTAAACCTCCCCTGACTCAGCCTGAGGCCATTCCCTCTCCTCCTGTCCCTGTTCCCTGGGAGCAGAGCCCGACCCCCCTGGCTGTCCCCTCCTGGCAGGGACTTGTGCAGAGCCACAAGGTCCCCCCTGAGCCTCCTTTTCTCCAGGCTGAGCCCCTTCCCCAGCTCTCTCATCCCTCCTGGGGCTCCAGACCTTTCCCTAGCTCCGTTCCTTCCTCTGAACATGCTCCAGCCCCTCCATGTATTTCTTGTAGTACATAAAGCAGAATGATTTCAGAGGGAGCAAGCTCCTTATTTATCTTTCTGTCTTGTTTAGCATAATGGGAATATCTGCCATTTAGTAGTAAAACCAGCCAAAAGAATCTGCCTTGCAAATCATGGAAGAACAGTCACCACGCAATAAAAATTACTTTTCTGGAGTTTTCATTTCAAACAGTGATGTTTGTTGCTATGGATCAGTCAGTAATAACATAGGCAGTGCTTTTGGTGAAGACACCATGACTGCCCCACAGCCCAGAAATCACAGCTATAAATTAACAAACAGAATCACTTGCCACTTATTTCCAGGAAGTATCTTGCATTCATCAGCATTCGCCCTTGAGGCTTGAGTTCTAGCTGGTTGAGATAAGTGAAAAGCAAGAAAAAGAAGTCCATTAAACAGTCATTCAAAGAAGGAAAAATAATTTCAGATGACTTTCAAGCTATCTCCTTTTCCCAGTGGGAACTGATGAATAGCAATGAATGCTAATTTTCAGGTTGCTCATACCCATGTGAGGCAACAAGGCAGGGTAGGAGCAAGTACAGAGAGGAGGGTTGATCACCTCATATCAAAAACTCAGAGCAGCATGATAGGAGAGATGAATGTGATTAAACCACAGAAGACATGGGCAGCTTTTTAGACACCAAATCAGGACCAGCCCTATTTATAGAGAAAAATTGTTCCCAATGGATCCTGCAAGGGGAAAGTAGGAGCAGTTCAAAAAACCCAGCCAACTTCAGGTGATGCTGAAATCTTTTAGGCACTCAGTTCTGCAAGTCTAACTTCTTTACAGCCAACCTGAGGGATGCTACAAGCTTATTCAGGCATTTCTTGGGGCCTGCCCACTAGCCTTGGCAATTCCCACCTACCTGACCCATCATCCATAAATGCTTTTGGAAATCTGAATCCACTGGACTATGTATAATCTGGATACTACATTTTAAAGATTTCTGCCAAGACCTTTCTTGCTTGGACTACCAGGGAACACAACCTTACATTTAGCATTCTTGTGAAGACTGTTCAAATTTATGCCACGGTAACTTCAGTGATTTTCAGGGAGTTGCTCTGACATAACTCTGAAATCAGGCAGCTGTGAATCAAGCTACTTGATATTAGAGAAAATTTTTAAGCTGTTTCCCCAGAGAACATAAAATAACTCATGTTCAGCCAGTCATACTAACATTTGTTCCCAGTGGGTTTCCTCAGCAAAGATTAATACAAGGACACAGCTCACCTGAAGCAGGAGCCTCACTAGCACAGGGCAGGTTTCAATTAAAATAAAAGTGCCCGTCTCTTCTCTTCTGACAAGTCTCTCCCTCAAGTCACACCCAAGTAGTCTCAAAACATTATTCCAGCCAGTCCCTGCTGTGCTGCTGGTGACAGCCACAGCCTGGCACAGACACAAGGACACATCCCGATACCCTGCAGCAGCTCCCTGGCACATCCTGCAGGAGAAGAGAGTGATGCTCACCCATATCTCTGTCTTCCCATTGCTCTTTTTGCACCTCTCTGCCAGCACCTTGAGCTCCACTGTGGTCTCTGAGACCATTTCAGCACTTTTATCCTTGACCACGATGTGCATGACCCGGCCATTGTTGATGTGGGCATCAAAAGTGCTGTTCCAGGGTGGGTACATGGTGGGCTTCTTCTGCACGTACACTTGGCCATTCTCTGTTGAGAGGGAGAACACAAATCCATGCAGTGAGGGCAGTTCATGAGACCAAATACAGACACCTACCCTAAAAAAGGTGATTTCCACCCTTGACTCCATCGGTTCTGCTGAGGAGATCGCTAATGCTGACTCCAACACCATAAATACTCACTTCTAATCAGGTGAATCCCACCCCAGAAAACTACCTTGTTCATCATCTGTCCCAAGACACTGCAAAATGAAACAGGTTTACTTCAAACCCCTCAAAAGCTGGGTGTGCTTTGGGACTACCGTCCAGCCCAGTAGCCAACTAAGGGATGTTAAAACATGAACATCCATCTTGCAGATCTGTAACCATCCCACAGGGATGCAGAGTTTTCAACAAAGCAAACTCTCCCTAATGCTTTGGTTCCTCCTCCTTCACAGCATCTTAATATGGTGATGGGTAAAAGAATGGCTATCTCTGAGCTTTGCAGATGGTTCTCTCCAACTGGGTCTCCCTGAGAAGTGTCTCAGCCAGATTTATTTCTCTCACAGAGCCAGTTTTGCTTCATACAGCCTGTAAAAGTCTTGGATGCTTACTCAAGGTATATTCTATATCACAGTTACACTCTGCAAATGTTCAACCCATCAGATGCAGAGACTGAAGCTATAAGAGAAAAAAAGCTGCAGACATGTGACCCCTGTCTAAAGACTCTTCTTCTACTTCCAGTAATCCCAGATGGAAAAGAACATGCAGCTGAAAGCCTGGAAGGTGACACGTGCTGAAGAAAAATTTTCCCTAAATGAGAGGACTAATTCACATAAAATCAGAGACAAAAATGAGACATAAGCTTTCCAGCATCCTGGAAAACAAAAATGTCAGCAAAGGACCATTATTTCTTTGCTGCATTAGTGGAAAAGCCACAGATGTGAGACGCAGCACTTGCAAAATAAGTGCTTTCATTTGTGTTACACTCCAGGACACCAGGCTTAAATAAACTAACCCTGGAATGTGAATGAGCTGCCCGATAGATGGGATCAGACAGTCACCCCTGGTGCGTCCCTGCTGACGGCTGTGGAATTCTGCCAGGGATTAACCTAACCCCGGGTTCCCGAAAAATCAAATAGCAACTGCCTTTCCGGGGAGCAGCTTCCACTGGAGCTGGGAGCGTTTTCCCTGGAGGCTTTGCTGAGTTCAAACACGGAGCAGGATCCTTCATGAAGCAAATGTCACCAAGCCAGGTGGCAAAATGGCACCCGGCCAGGCGGCTTGTGAAGGCAGAAGCCACTTTTAAAGGGCAGATTCTTTTTATATCTCAGAGGCACATATAATTTCTGAAACATTTTGTCATCAATTATAAACTGCTGTGACACCTCCAACTGTATGGAGGTGTGGTTTGCTTTTCGTGGGTTTTTTTTTTGTTGTTGTTGTTGTTTTTGGTTTTTTTCTTGAGATTGTATTATAATGTGACAGGGTTCCTTTTACAAAATAAGCAAGTGGACAAATGTAAAAGGCTGCCCAAGATCTATCCAGAGCTTCTGAAATTCCTCGCTGTGGTCTTGCTGTGACATCCCTGTGTCTAAAGAGGATGTTCATCACTCCCAGATCCCTGGGGACCTCTGTCCCAATGACCTTTTCATTATGGCTGGTTGACAAGGGACAGCCTTTGGCATGAACCCAAAGTCAAACTCCCTGTTTTTGGAAACAAAACACATTTATCACCTACCGCTGTTCTGTTTGCAGAAACCCAACCAACCAACCAACCAAAAACAAAACCAAGAAACCTCACACTTCACCAGTGCTAAACACAGAACCACAGGTTTAGGTCAGAAGGGACCTTAGAAACCATCCAGTTCCATCCCCCTGCCATGGGCAGGGACAACTTCCACTAGACCAGGCTGCTTCAAGCCCTGTCCAACCCGGCCTTGAACATTTAGACATGTCTTACCCTGCTCAGCAATCATTTCTGCTCTGAAAAACTTCTTCATGGCCAAATGTCAGGGCACAAGGCTGGTGGTCAGGATGATTTGCATCTCTCACCAGCTGTGCAGCTGGTCCACTCCTACTCCTTGGTCATGCCAGTATTTTAGCCAAAATTTACATATATATCAGGGAGATACATCTGTATCTATCTATATCTGTATCACCTATATCTATCTATCTATCTATCTATCTATCTATCTATCTATCTATCTATCTATCTATCTATCTATCTATCTTTTTAAATCCTATTACGACTGAGTAGCAAGTGCTTTGTCAAACCAGGGAGCTGGAGAGCAAGTTATGGCCAAAAGAAAAATAATCGTGAAGCAGGGATATGACACAGTTTAGTGGTGGAACTGGCAGGGTTGGATTAACAGCTGGATATGATGTTCCTGGAAGTCTTTCCCAATCTTAATGATTCCATGATTCCATCTCAAATATATTTAGTTAATGTTTGTCTGGAGACTTTTTGCCTTCCTGAAGCCTGTGACAGCATGACAGCTCCTTGGGGTGGTCACGCTGAGAGCATTCCTGGCATTCAGAGGCAGGAATACTGCAACTCCCTGCATTTCAGACATAGACCTCTGAGTGGTCTGTCTGGCCAGGGGAGGGCATGGGCTTTTCCAGGGTGTGATTCACCACACTCAGCATGGACGTGTCCCTCAGGCTGGGACTGCTCACACAGCAGTATCTGGGGATTGCAGGGCAGATGGATTCCATGCTGGCCTCACTTTTCTCAGTCCCCTTAAGGTAAAGTTGGCTATCCACACATTTAAACACTCTCCAGACGCAGCAGATTAACTCCCCCCACGACCGTTTCTGCCCACCCTGGGCGGGGAGTCTGAGGTTGATGCCTTAAGTTTTAGCTTTTGTATTTTCTGGATTTGGTACAGCCTTAGTGTGTGACCATGAACTTCATGTAAAGTGTTAGCAAGTTCTCTTCACAGTTTAGTTAGAGAAAATAATCCTTTTCCATCCTGAGAACAAAGGACACCGTTGCAGCTTCAGGCCCAAAAAGTATCAACAGCAAATTGAGGAGAGCAATCTGGAAGGATGGGACTTCATTACCTGAAGCTGTAATTGGACAATTACCCAAATATGTAAATGGACCAAAACTTATAAAAGTGTGCAAACTCGTGACCGGTCGTCCATTTTGTGACAATTTTGGGTCCATCTTGGGCAGAGCCCTGGCTGAGCTCTTGTACTGCCCAAGGTGTATCCTTAAAGGCCTTTTAATAATTACCTACTTTATTCCTTTAACTCTGTCCAGTCTCTGGTCCAGTTTGCCTCTTTAGGCATCAAGGTGAATCAGTCCCAGGACTGATGAGATGAGTCCCTCTGGCTGTCCCACCATGCTCTGAGCCATCACCAGATGAAATTACATTCCGGCAAACAGAAACCTCCTAAGAGCAGAAAGTCACTTTTCCTACGCTCAGCCCTCACTAATGGAGAAAAGTTCCCTCAAATATAATTTTTTATCTCTTGTTGGTAGAGGATTTTCTATGATAATAATAATAAAAATAATTATAATTATTACAGTAATAATTAAAATAACTATAATTAATGTAATAATTATGATTATTGACTCTAAAGGGCACAAAAATTATATCCCTGAGAAAATACTTTTGTGTTTGTTGGGTACCAGAAAACACTTTTAGCTCTGTGTCAGACAAATAAATATAGGGCTGTTCTGACCAAATTGATTTTATTCTCCTTTGAACTGACACAGATTTCAATTTGAGTTATGGCTTTCAAAAGCCTCATTAAAGCAAACAGCTAAGCTCTGCACGGAGCTAAAATACAATGTATTTTCTGATGAAAGTGAGATCTTAGGGATATCTTGTCATGTAATATTTTCTTTCCTTTGGAATTTACTATTCACCACATCTTCCATTATTATTTAAAATATCATTTAAGGCAAGACAAAGTTCAATGTGATAAATGCAAACTCTTAAAAAACAAACCCCACTGAAATACTGAACTATTTTAAAATTCTAATTTTTTTAAACTACTTTAACATCCTCTGGGGATTACAGTCTTGGTGATTTTCAACCAATAGGGATTTCTGAGTGGATTTTATTTTTCAAAGAATCACAGCAGTCAAATTACAAATTTATCAAAGATTTAAGCAAAATATCAGCCAGTATAAGTAATTCTCTAACACTGAAGGTCTTCCTTCCATAACTTTTCAAAAGCACAACTGGGGAACTTTTCATCCTTTTACTGGAATTGTTTTCATGCATAAGACATAATAAATGTTTTCCAAAGGAGGACTCATCGGCGTTGTTCAATCACGATAAATGTGCAACAATTCATAGATCCAGACACAGCAAACAGCTCCTCAGGAGGTTTCATTTTTGAACCTTTTACACAGCACAACAATTACACAGAGAAATAAACTCTCTCTGCACAGACTGGACTGTTTGAGTGCCTTTTTTAAATATTTTTTTTTCTTCATTATGGAAGTGGCTGGGTCTGTCAGTTTCCCCCATAAAAGTGATTAACAAGGATGACCCTGCCAGAATATTTTAGCACACTCAGATTTCACCTGTCTGGAGTCCCACTGACAAACTAGCAACTGCTCCTGGAAGGGTGAAACTGAATACAGCTCAGCTCATCTGCTCTGTCACATGCTTGGGCTTGTAATGCAGCTGATAATATCATCCTCAAATAGAAGACACAGATTTGTTTGGCATCATCTTAAAATCAGACTGCCTTGCAGACCATGCCAAACCCAGCACAGTGCTGGGACACACAAAAGGCTTAACAAACCTTTATAAAGTAGGGATGGAAATGGATGATCTTTGAAGTCTCTTCCACACCAACCTATTTTATGGCTCATTCTGATTTACCAGCATGTTACCTACACACAGGAGATGGCACAGAAAAGCACACACGTGACTTATAAAAGCCCCCAGCCACACTTGACCCCTTCCCCACTTACCTGACTCCACGGCTTCTTTAACCATCACGGCACAGTAGGGGTTAATCACCTCCCCCTGGGACGGCAGGTAAGGGCCACTGTCATAGTTGGACAAACCAATACGCAGGAAGGGAGACATGACAAGTCCTGTGCCAAACAAAAGACAGGCGACACTTGGGAGAGAGTCTAAAAACTCCCCTGGTTTTAACCAGCGCCTTATCTCCGCACGGCAGCAGGACGCCAGCCGCTAGTTATCCATCCAGCTGGAGCCTCTCAGGCTTCCTTCCACGGACTGACCCAGCGCTGCTGGACATGCCCAGGGTACTGAAACTCAGCTGTCGGCTTAACCACGGAGCTGAACTCATCAAAGGGCTGGAAAAACCCACAAGAGAAGCACTGAGTGCTGATGACTTCACGTCGACCGTTGGGAACCAGGACGGTAACGCACAGGAGTCACAAATCAGAGTTTTCTTGGCCTGGGATAAACCTCTGCAGTAATTTATGTTGAGTCACGTCAAGAATCTGAATGCTGTGGGGATAGAGAGGTGTTTGGGAGTACTGCTGGGAGCCTGTATGTTGAACATGAAACTGTGAAATAACTGTGCACTATTTATATACGGCATGGAAAGGAGCTCAGGCATTCCTGGGTGCTGAACCATATTCACAAGTGAAGCTATAAAGAGAAAGTTCAGTTCATATGAACTGCACTGTATAGACAGTGAAACAAAATACCCCGCCAGAAAAAAACAGCACCTCGGGATTTATTTTTAAGCAGCTGAAAACAGAAATACAATCAAGATGCCAGGAAACGCTACAAAACCTTTGGGTTGAAACACTACAAAACTTTTTCTGCAAGGTCTTTTAAAGCCTTCAGGAAAGATTTAGTGAAACCAGAAACTATTAACTGCTGTAGCTAGTGCCCATCATTGTACCATCTGGGCCCAAAACTAGAATTTACCACCCAACTTTTGTCTCATCATCTGAGCTTGTCATTCCTGCTTTCTCTTGGGGATCAAGAGGCACTTTGAACTCAGCTGCAGATGTCTGTCTTGGACCACCAGAGTTAAAAGACATCAGTGCTATCACCAGCTGTTATCTGTCAAATATATTGACAATGACATATTGTTCAAGCACAACAGCAAAAGGATGAATGACTCGTGGTGTGCGCTGCAGCCAAGTCTCTTCTGCATTTTACACGTAAAGATCTTTCTGAAGGGAAGCCTCTCTAGCCTCACATGGAAGAAGTTCCGGGTTCTTTGCTGGGAATAGCATTCTCTTACCTGTAAATGGTATTTTCCTGACAGTTAAGTTCAGTCTTTGGGAGGGACTTCTCTTTTCATCACTGTTGTGGACAACATGGAAAGGTTTTTCCCAGCTGAAGGAATAACTGCTCCTCTGGCCAGGCTGACTTCAAAACCTGCCTCTCTGTTCAAGGACACAGGAGACAAGACCACCAAGGAGAGAGGAAAACTTGAGGAACCAAGATGTAGCCCTTTGCTTGAGTGTCTTCTCTCTTCCCCAGCAGTGTGGAGTGATGAGTTTCCATCAGCCCCTCGTACATAAATCTGGGGCTGCTACAAAACCCAGAACAACTTTTCATCAGCACATGGCCAGGCTGCAGCAGGTTGTTGTTCCACTTGTATCCTGGAGGTGATGAGATCTTCTCCTTCTTCCTGTTTTATAAACCAAAGACAAACAGCTGCAGTTATTGCTGGGACTAGAACACCAAATTTTCTGGCTGGGTATTCACAAGCACTGAGCACTCACATTCCAACATTTTCCAGTGCAGATGGCTCAGGAAGCCAACTGTCCATGTTTTCGGACAAAGAATTTGCCCTCCCAGAAGGTTTCCCTAGATTTACTTCTCTGCAACAGGCCAATTTATACAATAAACAGCATCTGAAGACTCTTGTTCTCATTTGAGCTCCTGGGTGTGCTAGCCAACAACCAGGCTGAGTTTTTAGGAAAACTGCAAAAAAGCCACAAACTCTCTTGGATACTGCACTTACAAGAAAAGAAAACCATCAGGTTTCTAGGGAAGAGAGGATGGGGCAGAGAAAGAGAAAAATGCCCTGTAACTCATGTCTATGGGGTAGGAATCCCTAGGAATTCAGAGGTTGTGGATCTCTGCATGTGGCACTGCCCTTGGTCAGGAAAACATCAGGGCTTCTGCAAATTCCCAGAAGCCGGTGGGAAAGGCAAAGCACCAGGTGGGGCTGGATATAAGCAATCAGGACAATCCTGTTCTCCTCTGGATGAGGGCAGCATCTCTGAAGGATGTTTCACATTTGCCAAGTGCCTGGTGAAGCTGCTTTGGAGGGCCACTTGCATTTAGATAGATCATCAAGCACACACAGACCTGTGGCACTGCAGAGAATTACAGTGAGAGGTCTGTGAGTGCTCTATGGCAAGAAAAAGCTAAAAGTTCTGCCTCAACTGTCAGAAGCAGAGAAACCTGATCAAATTAAGAAGGGAAAGATCTCTTCAGTGGAAAGAAATATATGTATATATATTTTCTCTCTGTGTGTGATGTAGACATTTATTATTACTTAGACATTTCATTTGTTTCAAAAAACAAGATGCCTATGAAGTCTAAAGACAAAAGGAAAAACAAATCAAACAGTCTCTGGCAGCAGAAGAGAAATCCAAGGAGTTGTATATTCTGTAGCATTGGTGTGGCAAGCTAAAGATTGCCAAAGACTAAAACCAACAGCCAAAACATCTTCACTGAACCCCTGTGTCTGAACAGAAGTGTCCTCTCTGCCTCTACCATACTCCACCAATTCTGGTCACTGCTGGGCAAGAGAAAATAATGATCCTCTTCCAAATCTCTAATTCCTAAACCTCTGGCTTTAGGAACCTGTTGTTCCACAAGCAGGAGCAGGAGGAAGCGCAGGAGGTTAAGCATTCCCTTACCAGGACTTTCCAAATTCACCTTTAAAAGCTCGGAGTGCCAGTCAGAATTATTAGTCAGTATGTTGGGCATCTAAGAACACGAGTGTTGCTAAAAGAATCCAAAGATCTTTTGATGGCTCCTCAGCAATAAAATGTGGTGACATTATTGACTCAGGTAGTAAAGAAATAAAATTAGGACTAAGCGTTTGAGCTGAAATTCATCACACCTCAATTAAATCAATGTATTCACAACATAGGTAGCCTCTTGGGCCGCTAAATATTCCTATCACTGCTTCAAAAATCACTGCTTGGATGTGCTACAGACACCTGTTCAGGTCTGTGGATCAGCTCCCTGAGCAGGGACATTTAAAACTTTCCTTAGATTTATGCTAAATGCATTAATCTTAATGCTGGATGTTCTCTCCCTCCCCTCCAGTGCAGCATTTCATTTTGGCTCTGTGCAATCAAGCACTTCCTGATCAAGTATCCCAGAGATGTTGTGGAATCTTCACTCTTGAAATATTCAAAAGCCATCTGGGCATGATCCAGGGCAGCAGCTGGTATCCCTGCTTGGAGAGGAGAGGGAGACAGGAAGAGGTCACTTCAAAGCTCAAGCAGCCTGTGGTTCTGTGAAGACACAGTGGGATAGATCTCACCAAGCGCCAGATGTCTGCAGCATCTGCATCCCCATGTCAGGCAGTCACCTGGGCTCCTGAGAGAGGAACAGAAAGACATTGGCACCCTCAGATCANTGTGTGACCATGAACTTCATGTAAAGTGTTAGCAAGTTCTCTTCACAGTTTAGTTAGAGAAAATAATCCTTTTCCATCCTGAGAACAAAGGACACCGTTGCAGCTTCAGGCCCAAAAAGTATCAACAGCAAATTGAGGAGAGCAATCTGGAAGGATGGGACTTCATTACCTGAAGCTGTAATTGGACAATTACCCAAATATGTAAATGGACCAAAACTTATAAAAGTGTGCAAACTCGTGACCGGTCGTCCATTTTGTGACAATTTTGGGTCCATCTTGGGCAGAGCCCTGGCTGAGCTCTTGTACTGCCCAAGGTGTATCCTTAAAGGCCTTTTAATAATTACCTACTTTATTCCTTTAACTCTGTCCAGTCTCTGGTCCAGTTTGCCTCTTTAGGCATCAAGGTGAATCAGTCCCAGGACTGATGAGATGAGTCCCTCTGGCTGTCCCACCATGCTCTGAGCCATCACCAGATGAAATTACATTCCGGCAAACAGAAACCTCCTAAGAGCAGAAAGTCACTTTTCCTACGCTCAGCCCTCACTAATGGAGAAAAGTTCCCTCAAATATAATTTTTTATCTCTTGTTGGTAGAGGATTTTCTATGATAATAATAATAAAAATAATTATAATTATTACAGTAATAATTAAAATAACTATAATTAATGTAATAATTATGATTATTGACTCTAAAGGGCACAAAAATTATATCCCTGAGAAAATACTTTTGTGTTTGTTGGGTACCAGAAAACACTTTTAGCTCTGTGTCAGACAAATAAATATAGGGCTGTTCTGACCAAATTGATTTTATTCTCCTTTGAACTGACACAGATTTCAATTTGAGTTATGGCTTTCAAAAGCCTCATTAAAGCAAACAGCTAAGCTCTGCACGGAGCTAAAATANACAGCACAACAATTACACAGAGAAATAAACTCTCTCTGCACAGACTGGACTGTTTGAGTGCCTTTTTTAAATATTTTTTTTTCTTCATTATGGAAGTGGCTGGGTCTGTCAGTTTCCCCCATAAAAGTGATTAACAAGGATGACCCTGCCAGAATATTTTAGCACACTCAGATTTCACCTGTCTGGAGTCCCACTGACAAACTAGCAACTGCTCCTGGAAGGGTGAAACTGAATACAGCTCAGCTCATCTGCTCTGTCACATGCTTGGGCTTGTAATGCAGCTGATAATATCATCCTCAAATAGAAGACACAGATTTGTTTGGCATCATCTTAAAATCAGACTGCCTTGCAGACCATGCCAAACCCAGCACAGTGCTGGGACACACAAAAGGCTTAACAAACCTTTATAAAGTAGGGATGGAAATGGATGATCTTTGAAGTCTCTTCCACACCAACCTATTTTATGGCTCATTCTGATTTACCAGCATGTTACCTACACACAGGAGATGGCACAGAAAAGCACACACGTGACTTATAAAAGCCCCCAGCCACACTTGACCCCTTCCCCACTTACCTGACTCCACGGCTTCTTTAACCATCACGGCACAGTAGGGGTTAATCACCTCCCCCTGGGACGGCAGGTAAGGGCCACTGTCATAGTTGGACAAACCAATACGCAGGAAGGGAGACATGACAAGTCCTGTGCCAAACAAAAGACAGGCGACACTTGGGAGAGAGTCTAAAAACTCCCCTGGTTTTAACCAGCGCCTTATCTCCGCACGGCAGCAGGACGCCAGCCGCTAGTTATCCATCCAGCTGGAGCCTCTCAGGCTTCCTTCCACGGACTGACCCAGCGCTGCTGGACATGCCCAGGGTACTGAAACTCAGCTGTCGGCTTAACCACGGAGCTGAACTCATCAAAGGGCTGGAAAAACCCACAAGAGAAGCACTGAGTGCTGATGACTTCACGTCGACCGTTGGGAACCAGGACGGTAACGCACAGGAGTCACAAATCAGAGTTTTCTTGGCCTGGGATAAACCTCTGCAGTAATTTATGTTGAGTCACGTCAAGAATCTGAATGCTGTGGGGATAGAGAGGTGTTTGGGAGTACTGCTGGGAGCCTGTATGTTGAACATGAAACTGTGAAATAACTGTGCACTATTTATATACGGCATGGAAAGGAGCTCAGGCATTCCTGGGTGCTGAACCATATTCACAAGTGAAGCTATAAAGAGAAAGTTCAGTTCATATGAACTGCACTGTATAGACAGTGAAACAAAATACCCCGCCAGAAAAAAACAGCACCTCGGGATTTATTTTTAAGCAGCTGAAAACAGAAATACAATCAAGATGCCAGGAAACGCTACAAAACCTTTGGGTTGAAACACTACAAAACTTTTTCTGCAAGGTCTTTTAAAGCCTTCAGGAAAGATTTAGTGAAACCAGAAACTATTAACTGCTGTAGCTAGTGCCCATCATTGTACCATCTGGGCCCAAAACTAGAATTTACCACCCAACTTTTGTCTCATCATCTGAGCTTGTCATTCCTGCTTTCTCTTGGGGATCAAGAGGCACTTTGAACTCAGCTGCAGATGTCTGTCTTGGACCACCAGAGTTAAAAGACATCAGTGCTATCACCAGCTGTTATCTGTCAAATATATTGACAATGACATATTGTTCAAGCACAACAGCAAAAGGATGAATGACTCGTGGTGTGCGCTGCAGCCAAGTCTCTTCTGCATTTTACACGTAAAGATCTTTCTGAAGGGAAGCCTCTCTAGCCTCACATGGAAGAAGTTCCGGGTTCTTTGCTGGGAATAGCATTCTCTTACCTGTAAATGGTATTTTCCTGACAGTTAAGTTCAGTCTTTGGGAGGGACTTCTCTTTTCATCACTGTTGTGGACAACATGGAAAGGTTTTTCCCAGCTGAAGGAATAACTGCTCCTCTGGCCAGGCTGACTTCAAAACCTGCCTCTCTGTTCAAGGACACAGGAGACAAGACCACCAAGGAGAGAGGAAAACTTGAGGAACCAAGATGTAGCCCTTTGCTTGAGTGTCTTCTCTCTTCCCCAGCAGTGTGGAGTGATGAGTTTCCATCAGCCCCTCGTACATAAATCTGGGGCTGCTACAAAACCCAGAACAACTTTTCATCAGCACATGGCCAGGCTGCAGCAGGTTGTTGTTCCACTTGTATCCTGGAGGTGATGAGATCTTCTCCTTCTTCCTGTTTTATAAACCAAAGACAAACAGCTGCAGTTATTGCTGGGACTAGAACACCAAATTTTCTGGCTGGGTATTCACAAGCACTGAGCACTCACATTCCAACATTTTCCAGTGCAGATGGCTCAGGAAGCCAACTGTCCATGTTTTCGGACAAAGAATTTGCCCTCCCAGAAGGTTTCCCTAGATTTACTTCTCTGCAACAGGCCAATTTATACAATAAACAGCATCTGAAGACTCTTGTTCTCATTTGAGCTCCTGGGTGTGCTAGCCAACAACCAGGCTGAGTTTTTAGGAAAACTGCAAAAAAGCCACAAACTCTCTTGGATACTGCACTTACAAGAAAAGAAAACCATCAGGTTTCTAGGGAAGAGAGGATGGGGCAGAGAAAGAGAAAAATGCCCTGTAACTCATGTCTATGGGGTAGGAATCCCTAGGAATTCAGAGGTTGTGGATCTCTGCATGTGGCACTGCCCTTGGTCAGGAAAACATCAGGGCTTCTGCAAATTCCCAGAAGCCGGTGGGAAAGGCAAAGCACCAGGTGGGGCTGGATATAAGCAATCAGGACAATCCTGTTCTCCTCTGGATGAGGGCAGCATCTCTGAAGGATGTTTCACATTTGCCAAGTGCCTGGTGAAGCTGCTTTGGAGGGCCACTTGCATTTAGATAGATCATCAAGCACACACAGACCTGTGGCACTGCAGAGAATTACAGTGAGAGGTCTGTGAGTGCTCTATGGCAAGAAAAAGCTAAAAGTTCTGCCTCAACTGTCAGAAGCAGAGAAACCTGATCAAATTAAGAAGGGAAAGATCTCTTCAGTGGAAAGAAATATATGTATATATATTTTCTCTCTGTGTGTGATGTAGACATTTATTATTACTTAGACATTTCATTTGTTTCAAAAAACAAGATGCCTATGAAGTCTAAAGACAAAAGGAAAAACAAATCAAACAGTCTCTGGCAGCAGAAGAGAAATCCAAGGAGTTGTATATTCTGTAGCATTGGTGTGGCAAGCTAAAGATTGCCAAAGACTAAAACCAACAGCCAAAACATCTTCACTGAACCCCTGTGTCTGAACAGAAGTGTCCTCTCTGCCTCTACCATACTCCACCAATTCTGGTCACTGCTGGGCAAGAGAAAATAATGATCCTCTTCCAAATCTCTAATTCCTAAACCTCTGGCTTTAGGAACCTGTTGTTCCACAAGCAGGAGCAGGAGGAAGCGCAGGAGGTTAAGCATTCCCTTACCAGGACTTTCCAAATTCACCTTTAAAAGCTCGGAGTGCCAGTCAGAATTATTAGTCAGTATGTTGGGCATCTAAGAACACGAGTGTTGCTAAAAGAATCCAAAGATCTTTTGATGGCTCCTCAGCAATAAAATGTGGTGACATTATTGACTCAGGTAGTAAAGAAATAAAATTAGGACTAAGCGTTTGAGCTGAAATTCATCACACCTCAATTAAATCAATGTATTCACAACATAGGTAGCCTCTTGGGCCGCTAAATATTCCTATCACTGCTTCAAAAATCACTGCTTGGATGTGCTACAGACACCTGTTCAGGTCTGTGGATCAGCTCCCTGAGCAGGGACATTTAAAACTTTCCTTAGATTTATGCTAAATGCATTAATCTTAATGCTGGATGTTCTCTCCCTCCCCTCCAGTGCAGCATTTCATTTTGGCTCTGTGCAATCAAGCACTTCCTGATCAAGTATCCCAGAGATGTTGTGGAATCTTCACTCTTGAAATATTCAAAAGCCATCTGGGCATGATCCAGGGCAGCAGCTGGTATCCCTGCTTGGAGAGGAGAGGGAGACAGGAAGAGGTCACTTCAAAGCTCAAGCAGCCTGTGGTTCTGTGAAGACACAGTGGGATAGATCTCACCAAGCGCCAGATGTCTGCAGCATCTGCATCCCCATGTCAGGCAGTCACCTGGGCTCCTGAGAGAGGAACAGAAAGAAATTGGCACCCTCAGATCATTGGCTGGAACCACCAATGTGAGATTTCCCTCCTTTGGGAGCCAATGGGAATACCTGGGGATGATCTGTTCACATGAAGCACCTTCACTGCATGATCTGGTTTTCATCAGATTCCTCAAACCATTAAAATTTCAATGGATCCCTTCGATGTATCAAATCTAAAAGATTTGTGCTGGGACTTCACATGAACCAGTTAATTGCAGGAGATGCTCTGCAGCCTCCAGCAAACAGGTGAGAATCTTCCACCAGCTGCAGAGCACATGGGTTTGGCACACTGAGAGTCAGCACTGATAAACCAACAAGCCCTTCTAAGCCTTGCAAAGGCTGGCTCAAACTTGCTAAAACCAGAGTTTACTGCTGTACCAGCCTCATCTGAGCACTCTGCTCTAGGGTGGATTTCTTTACCTTGCCCAATAAATCAGACAGATAACTGGTTTCCTGCTTCTCTCCCACTGTCTTTCCTGAAGCCATCTTGGCTTTGGCCCAAACATCTGTTTTCCAGGTCAGATTTCCAGCATTTACCACTACAGGACTGTTACTTGGCTGGCATCCACAGCCATGAACAATTAAGCAACAACACAACTCAGCTCCAGCACGGCTCGCTGTAATAGCAGCAGTTTAATTTAACACCAGAAACAGCTGCACTGGATATGGAGAGTGTCGGCTTAATTTCCCAGGGGAAAGGATACTGCAAGGTATCTGAAAACCAGGGATGAACAGCTTCTGTAAGAGGCCACCTGCAGCCTCGCCTGCAGTGAAACATTAAATACAGCATAATTGGGGTTCAGCAATGCTGCACCCCACTTTGCTGGCACAGGGGTGCTCTGCCCACTCTGGAGAATAATGCAACATATGGAAATCATTCCCAGATGATATTAGGAAGTCATAAACTCCCTAACACCCTTAATCAATTGTGGTTAAGTAGAGAGGAAGAAATGAGTTCCTGCTCACAGTCTGCAGAAGATCTGGATGGAGGACAGCAGCCTGTGATGGAATTTGTGCTTTTGCCTTTTGCTGACTGAAAATGGATGCATGTGTGACACAGTAAAGATGACAATTTACTGAACGAGGGCCAACTGAAAAGGGAAATATTTCTGGATTTGAGATGCTGCTTTCCTAATGTCATCCAACTGTCATTTTCTCAAGGTCAGAGGGAACATTCCAGCTCTTCCTCCTTTTTTTTTTTTTTCAGGCAAAACTGCTTGCAAAATGAGTTCATAAGCTCCAGATCAGCATCACTAAGAGGGAAAGGATCCAGGAGTTATAGCTGGAGGGTATGAACTTTCTTTCACCCCCTTTCCAAGGCATCTCCCAGCAAAAAAGGCAGGTCCTGACCCTGCAGAGATCTGTTTGTAAGGCTGGTGGAGACCTGCACATGAGCATTACACACCTCAAGGCCTTCCTGCAGATTTCAAGAGCAACACTGAACACCAGCAGTGATGGCTGAAAGTCCCTTTCTCCATCCCCTGACTCCTCATATCCCAAAGACCAAACAGGACAGAATGAGGAATCTAAATAACTTGCCTGAGTGACTCATTCTGGGTGCCCCTATCAGCTGTTATTTCAAAGGAAATCAAACCTCCTGCTCATGAAAGAGGAAGTTCAGAACTCCTCTGGGTGCCATTCAACATTTCTTACACTTTCCTTTGACAAGGATGTGGATCAGAGGAGGAAAAGGAGGGGAATTTGCAGAGCCCTTTGATTTTTCCTCTCTCTGTAGTCAGCCACCCCATCCTCAACATCTGACAAAGGTGGAGGAGGGAGGAGGGAGGCAAGCCAGGACCATCTGACAAAGGTGGAGGAGGGAGGAGGGAGGCAAGCTAGGACCAGCAGTCTGTGATGGGATTGGTACAATACCAGACTCCATGCAACTGAAGAGCCTCTCAAAACTTCCTGGAACCACTTGATTTCAAAACAGAGGTGATGCTCCCCGCACAAACCCTTCCCCATCACAGAAGACCCGGGCAAAGCATTTCTTTCCCCTCTGGAAATGAGGCTTGCAGGCTTTTCAGGCACAGGGATGGGCATTTCTCTTTAAAACCCTCTGGGATGTCTTGTGAAGCTGTTTTTGGAACGAGTGGTGTATATTGGTAACAGGACCTATCTTCTGTATATCCCCAACAAACTCTGTCTGGACTCTGCTGAGCTCAGGGGTTTTCTTTTGTTGCATTTGTGGTGCACAAGGCAAGACCGGAGCCTCAGGTCTATTTTCACATCTTAAACATGATTAAGCCACAGTGGAGTTAACAAAGGTGAACAGATTTACAGCTGTAGAAGGGTTGGTGTCCATCCCACTGGGGGAATGGCAGGAAATAGCTGCTGGGAATGCCAGTGGTCACTACATTCATCCATGGACTCTAGGATGCAATCCTCAACCTTTCTAGCAAATCCATGTATAGCTGGACCTTAAAAACAGGGAATTTGTGCTTTGCCATCCCATTGGCTCTCCACATAACAATTCATTCAACCTGACCCAAACACAGGCTATGCCCAAGGATTTTGTTCAGCTTTTCACCCTGTCACCCTGAAGCTTCTCAGTCTCCTCCAGCACAGCCTGATGCCTCTTTAGAGCAGATTTCTCTTTTCCCTGTTTGACCAGCGAGTTTGAGGTTGCATCCATCCCCTGGCCAAGGTCAGTCCTAGCACTGATGATCAGCTATCCAGTGAAAAGGACCCAGATTTTAGGGTTTGATCCAGGAGCAGAAGCATTCATGTGTAACAGTGATGGAGAGACAGTGAAAAACATCCAGGTGAGCACCCCACACCAAAACCATCCACTCTGGAATTTGCTTAGAAATGGAAAAAGGGTCCAATGCACAGGAACTCCCCTGAACACTTTTTAATTTGCTCATCAAGGAGACAAATTCTTACACCAAAAGAAAAATTTCTCTCAGACATGCCTATTGTTTTCCAGCAGACAATGTGAATTTATCTATCTTGGTAGGGCTTTTAAAGCTGAAACCCTTGTTATTTGTGCAAACTGGAAAGAGAAGCAGAGCAGACCCACCAAATCTTTATCTAGATGAAACCCCTCCAGGTCCTGTCCCTGAAGCCAGGTCATATCCCTTTTTTTCCTCACATTTAATGAATTTTTGTCATGTGTGGTCCTGAAACAAAGCAATCTTTTTTTACTTGTACTGTTGGGAAAATTCCCATCTATTCAGTTTACTCTCCTTTGTAAATATTTTCTCCATTTTTTTGTGTATTTTTGGGGCCCAGTGTATTAAGAGAAACTTGTCAATTTTGCTTCCTTATTTTTCTAGATAACTTATTTTCCTGCATCACTTAATTTCTGTAACATCTGGACCACACAAACTCAAAAGAAATGTTTTCAAAGTAATTATCCCTATTGTACTTTTAAATGATTTTAATACTGTATTTTCAGGTTTTAATTGTCTGCTAACAAACACAGACCCAATTAGAAGTGGCAGTACACTTTAACAAACACCAAACACAAAGTTCTTTCAGGAGCTTTTCAATGTAATGAGGGAAATAAAAACATCTCAAACTGAGATGTAGCTACAATATGTCCTTTCCTTTTGCCTCCTGCTCATTAGCACAGCAATTTCTGTATTTCTGCGTGATCTTGGCACTGGTTCACAGATTTCTTGCTCTGGCCTTTTGGGTGTTTTTTGGTGCTTTTTTAAATGACACAGGTGGAGTGTTCCTTAAATACTTCACCATCTTGTACCAGGATGTTTTTTTAATGCACTGACTTCCTGCCAGTGCCAGCATCTGCACTTATTTTTCATTTTATTTCTTTTAAAAAGAAAGAAAAAAATCCCAAAGAGGGGCATAGACTTACGAATATCCTTCCTTGTGCAGGCACAGTTTCATGCTGTGATGAACCTAATTCAGCAGTGGAGGTATTTAAGGTCTTTGTTTAATCTAGAATCTGCTCAGGGTATTTGTACCCTGGATTACAGCAATGTTGGGCTGGAAAACAGTATTTCACTCACCCCTCTGCCACCCAGCAGACTGTGTCTATCTCATCCCTGAGGTATCTGTCTGGCCATCTGTCAGCAGTGAAGCTTCTTCTTCTTGGTATTACTGCATACTCCTCAAAAAAAGTGGGCAGATTTGACATAGGAGACTCAGATCCTAACTGGAGTCCACACTGGACATGCATACCTGATTTCTGTGTGACAAAATGGGCTTTTTGGGGATGTAGGCAAGGTTGAATGAGGCTTGGAGCAACCTGGGATAGTGGAAGGTGGCCCTGCTCATGGCAGGGGCTTGGAAAGAGATGATCTTAAAGGTCCCTTCCAGCCCAAACCATTCCATAATTCTATGTATTTTAGGAAACTAATTTTGATGTAGGATTGTCCCCTGTTTCTCCAGAGCTTGCACCATTATTTAAAGAGAATCACTGTTTTCTCCTCACTCCTCTGCAGCACTGAATGCTTTTTTATCAGGCTCAGAGCAGACAGGAACTGCAAAAAGATGTCTGACCATCCAGATAATTCATTTTAGGCACTCCAACACAAGCCCAGCTCTGGTCCACAGCCCTCAGCCACCTCCTCCTTGCCTGAAATCCTCCCAGGAAGTCTGCAGTGATCTCTGCTCCTGTGAGCACCTGGCCCAGCTCACATTTTACAATGAACTGCACCAGGGATATCTCAGGTTAATTCAGCCTTTTCCATACCTTTGCGGCTTCATCATTAAGCAGTTTATTCTGCTAAATATAATTACATAAATATATATTAGAACCAGAAATATTTCTTTTGCATAGCAGATGCTGGCAGAGCTACAGTCTCTGCCTTCATTCTCTGCTCCACCAAGTTTTGCTGCCATGGCTTCACCACAATCACCCCCAATTTGTTGTTGTGGTAGTTGCTTCCATCAATTTCAGGTGCCACATCCATGCCATCTCCTGACAACACCATCCCAACTCCACCTTCTATGTCTTTCCTACTCCCAATGCCTCTGCACTCCAGCCACCTCCTTAAACAAACTCTGCTATAGCATTTCCTCTCCTTCAGTCATATTCAGTTTCAAATTGTATTTCTACTTAAATAAAGAAGCTCTGCCTCCAATTATGTTGGAAGTCTTCTTCCCATTTATACTCTGTTGTCCTATTCTCAGTGTCAGAGCTCCAGATCAGTTCCTGGGACACTTTCCATCTCTCCATATCTTCCCACTCTACTCACATCAACTTTGTCATTTAACTCACATCAACTTTATCATTTATCCACCACTTTCTTTCTGTGCTTCTGCCCTTAGTTATCTCCCTGACTGGGAGGGCTATAGGACACACAGTGGGATGAAGAATGAAATATAAAACACAGAGAAAATTAATTTTAAACTAAAGTGGTGAGAATCAGGTTTTTGGGATGATTTGTTGTTGTTTTAGTTTCTAATTTAGTTTCTGGGGTTTGGGGTTTTTTGGGGTTTTTTTTCAATAAACATATGGCTGCTTAAGCAAACCTCCATGAGTTCATCTTCACACTGTAAGAAAAGCTAAATCATGAGCATGCAGACAACATCTGCTTCACCTCAGCATCGCAGTTGCAGCTCAGGAAAGCAGTGCAGAGCACAGGGAATGTGCTGCTCCTCCTCACAGGCCACTGGCCAGAGAAAAGCTCAGTCACACACCCAGATGTCCAGGTACACTCACAAAACTGGGACACACTGAAGACCCCTTCCTTCTCCTTTTCACCCAAATAAACCAACTCCTGACACGCAGCTTTAGAAATTTGCTCTCCTACCTCGTCCATTCACATTTGCATGAGGACTATTCACCCCAGGCCCCTTCACAAACAGCAGAAAGAAAGGGATCTGCTGGGTTTTCAGTTTCCATTATCCCCATGTCGCTGACTGAAATGGGTCAAATGCCTCCTTCCCACAGGGCTGAGGGATGCCTGGTTCAGGTGGAGGTGTGTGTCCGGCATCCCGGCTTCTGAGACAAGAGGGGACGGCTCCCACACGGGGGATCTCACCTGCCAGAAGCTGAGGTAATTCAGAGATCGGCTTATGGGTGTTTTTTCTGCACTGAAACTCCCATGAGCTAACACAGCTATTGCAGACAGGGACAAATAAGCTGAGGACAAGATGGTTTATGGCTCTCCCTAAGTATAACAGACTGAATCAAAACGCACTGAAACCTTTATGTACTTTCCATGGGGTTTGAATCTGGTCTATAAATAAGGCAGAAGGACAATATTAATGACTAGCAACTGGCGAAACCGACAGAAGCTGTAATTTCTAATGAGGAGATTTGGTAAAAGCACCATCCTTTCCAATTTCACAACAAAATACATTGCAGAGAATCACCTTGTTTTGATGGGAGGCAGGGAGAAAAAGAGCTGTTTTCAGGAGTTTTTATTTACTTAAACAATGTTTTAATTGTTTTTAAAACAATGCCTGTAGTTGTCCTGACACCCTCCCCTGGCACGAGGGGGAGGAGGGACAGGGGAGCTGAAAAAGGAAGTTGGAGGATGCACGTTTTTTACTATTTCACTGGTATTGTAAATCAAAACATAAATAGCAAGTGTTACTGTAAGGGTGGGAGGGGAAAACCTGGGTAAATTCAGCCCTCAACACGCACACACTCCTTCAAGACAATCAACAGTGACTCCCACAAGTGCACTTGTCTCTCTGTTTTCCATGGATAAGCAGGGCACCAACTTGTTCAAATCCCATTCACAAGTCAGAGCAGATCTCCACAAGCCTCAGCTGCTCTTTCTGTTCTTTCTGCTCTTGACATATCAGCCCCAAAATGCCTCCCCTCTCACTCAGGTTCTCCTCCCACCTCAGCTGTCCCTGACTTTTGCTGCTGATTTAGGTGAGAAAGAGGGGCAGCCTTCACCAGCACACAGAAACTCCACAGCAAAGTGAAACCACCATATCAAAAACTTCCTCGGAGGGAAATACGCGGATCCAAGTGAAAAATTAATCATGTGTAAGTTTAGATTTGAAACAGAAGTTAAGCTTATGCTCCCACCCCAATCTGGAGCCAGGTTCCTGGGGATTTATAGCACCAGGTGATCCCAAATTTTGGCCCCTCTGGGAATGTGACAGCCATCCTGCTGTGGCTGTGGTGTCCCTGAGTATCCCTGGGGATTGTTACCTGCTAGTTACAAATTCATGGGGTCATTAAAAGACCAAGCTGAATCAGGGCTTCACTTGTACCACAGCAAAGCTGCTACACACCAGCATGGTTCAGGAAAGTCACTCCAGCTTTATGTGAGGGTGTGTGATCTCCTTCCCCATCCCTGGAAGTGTTCCAGGCCAGGATCTGAGCAACCTGGTCTAGTGGAAGGTGTCCTTGACCATGGCAGGAGGGTTAGAACAATCTTTAAGAAGCCTTCCAACCTGAAACATTCTGTGATTCAATGATTATGTGACAATTCTGCTGCCACCCTCTAGCAATTCTCTCTCTTGTACTTTTTCGGGAAGGGGGGGAGTTGTGTTAAAAAATAAAATTAAGGACACATATCTGGGCATTTTATATAGATTAGGGGTTAAATCTGGCCTCTCCAATAGTCATTTAGCCCAAATAAGGCAACTGCTGTTGCGTGTTTGATCCCAAGGAAAGAACTGGGTACAAAGTGATGAGTTATTGCACCAATGAGGCCAGATAGAGATAAAATATTCCCCTACTAAACCCAAGAAAAGCCTTGCTGTCAGTCCAGAGCTAGGAATACATTTGTCAGACGGGCTCCTTACTCACAAAAAGCTCAGAATAACTTCACAAAACAACTCAGCCACAGCCCTACAACCAGTCGGCTTTGAGAATCCTCTTTCACACTCAATCCCTGCATCCCTGACATGAGCTACACTAAATCCACACTCTCAGCAAATGAGTGCATTTACTGAGGTGTGACAGCCCTTCTCCTTGTTGGCGTGGACTGGGTTTATTTGCTTGTCCAGAAACACGTGGTGCAATGACATTTGAGGCAGGAGTTTCACTTCCTGGCCTGGGTGGGCAGCTGCCCTGCAATAAAATATCCCACTGTGATGACAGAGGAGGAATCTGTGCTTGACTTAGAGCTACTCTTCAGCTCTTCAGGGTTTAAGTTGTCTGCTGTACTCTACCTGGATCTGACAAATGCCTCACACTTCACAGAATCATAGATTGGCTTAGGTTGGAAAAGATCTTAAAGATCATTTGCCATGGGCAAGGACACTTTCCACTAGACCAGGTTGCTCCTGTACATTGCACTGATCCCCCACTGCTTCATCAGCCCTAACTTTACCACCAAAGCCCTTCATTAACATGTGCCAGACCTAAACACAGCTGAATCTATACCTTAAACCTTCCTCCTTCTGGAGGAGGAGGCCTGTACGAGCTGTCCCCAGCCCCACACACCCTTCTCACCTTAGATTTATCGTATATCCACCTCCTTACCAGCACCTTTTTCTCAGGTTGGTTTTCTTTGGGTTTTTGGGGGGGTTTTGGTTTGGTTTGGTTTTTGTTTTTTGGTTTGTTTGTTTGGTTGGTTTGGTTTGGTTTTCCACTCTGGTGTTTTCCAGCCTGAGATTGCAACCCTGATGAGTCTGAGGTCTATCCCTCCTCCTCAGCTCAGGGGTCCACTTCTGCAGGCACACTCACACCCTCTCCCATGTTATTACCAGGGTGTGGGATCACCTTTTCAAACCAGCTTCAAACATAATTTTCCTGCCTTTCTAAATGATGGTACCCATGGGCCTCGAGGTTGTGAGAAGTGCTTTTTGTTGCCACAGAAAATTCTGACAAACACATCTGATAAAGAATCACTTTCAATGAAAAAATAAGGATATTTTCTGAAGCAAAGTGATGGGTCTGAAATGGTTTGATAAAGCCCACCGATCATAATGACTCATCCATGAGGTTCCCACATATCCTCATTCTTTCTGCCAACCAGATTTGTCCACAGATCCACAACTTCCCTGATCACTGTGGCTGTGGACACTGGAGACCAACACCTTTCTGCACCACATGATGATGTCATGTTGCACTTTGGAAGTCCCAGGAAACAACTGAATGGAAATGCACAGATCATCTTTAACTAAATTCCTACAAGACACATTAATAGCATTCAGAATCAAAACATCTCTGTTGTGGACCAAAATACTTTCCATTAAAGAAATTAAAAAAACCCTGACCATGCTCTGTATTTTGGAAAGAAAAACACCTTAATTTCTCTTGTTCTCTAAAGCCTTTTGAGTCTGTAAACCCTGATGTTTCCAGCTTAGATCCTGCTCTTGTAACACCTTACCAGGGAGCAGGTGAGTGTGCCCAGGAAGAGCTAGAATCTTGCTACACACAAGGCTGCAACACCTCCTCCTTCTTTCCATCTCCTTCTTTCATCTTTTCTACTTCCAAATGTACCATTATCTTTGCTAAGTTTGCTTTCACTCATACACATTGTAGATAAGAATGTATATGTATATAGAATTAACTTATTTTTATGGATTTATGTGAAGTCTCATCCCCTGCTCCTGTCAGGGCAGTTTTAGTTATGGAAACAGTCCTCCCACTAACGTGTTTGCTAGAATCATGTGATAAGTACAAAGTTTTTTAATGTTACTTTTGGATTTCTTTAAGTATCATGGAAGACCTTCTAACTTTCTCCTCTAAATGTCACATCAAATACTTTCCTTTAACTATCCATGGTCTGGTAACCCTGGATGAACACTGATCTTTTTCATCCCTGTGGGTGCCCTGCCTATGTCAGGAGATGATATTTTGGTAAATGAATGCAGATTTCTCATTAAAAACCCCTGAAAATGTCTGAGGCCAGGTTGGACAGGGCCTGGAACAAGCAGGTCTCATGGAAAGTGTCCCTGCCCATGGCAGGGGGTGGAACTGGATGATCTATAGGGTCCCTTCTGACCCAAACCATTCTGTGATCTGTGATTCTAAGAGAATCAGGCTGAGTATGATACATGGATAGCCCCAAGACTCATCGGCTCCCTATCCTCACTTGTTTATCAACCAGAAACTTTTTTGTCTTTTGTCTTTTTTCTAAGTATTTCCTATACAAATGCTCTGTTTATTTTGTATTTCCTGCAGATAAGAGGGACGATCAGGAAAAGAGGATACACTGTCTCATAACAAATACCAAGCAGAATTAAATGCCATAATAATTGAGGCAGTTGATTACTGAAGCAATCCAGGCCAAAACAGGTCAAATGTGAGGTGGAAATGACCATTAAAAAAAGAAATAAACCAGGAAGATGTCATGTTGAGCTTATCCCCTGTACATCTTAAGGGTCTTTAAGGCTCACATAAAAATCAAGAAATTCATTTGAGAGATAATTGAGCCCTACATCCTCACGACACGTGGCACTGTGGTGACAGAGATGGGGCACAGTTTAGTGAAAGCTGCACCAATTTCTTTTCATTTCACCCTGGGTACATCCTTTAAAATCCCTCATTTACCCCACTGAGCATTTCTGCCCCAAAGGAGCAAACACAGCACATGTTCTTACACACAGGTGGAAATAAAAATATCCCCAAAAGGGATGTCACCACTCTGCCCCAGAAAATTGCTCTGAAGCAATGGTGTTACTAAAAGGTACGATACAAACCAGAGGAATTATCCATTGCTAAGACAGATGGGTGTGATATGAAAAGTCATTTGGGTCCCTTTCTCTCTCGCCATCACAGTTAATATAAATGATATCTCTGCTGCTGGATGTGATCTGGCTGTTGGTGAGAGATGAAAAATCTCCAACAGTCCTGATAAATAATAATATTAACGCAAAGAAGCAACGATGCAGATAAATCACAAAATTGACACAAACAAGCCATGATACAAAAGAAACACTTTGCAGTTGGCTTCAGAGAAGGGTTTGCAGTTTGGGCTGCTTTTGCCAATGCTTTCCTCCCAACCAGGAGCTGGATGCAAGGCAAGGAGGCAAACAGAGAACAACAGCATGGGATGGAAACAAACTGTCAGCGAGTGTTTGCAGGCTGCTTCCCATGTCAGTTACCAGCAGGATCCAGGGAAGGTTTCTGTGTGAGAACAGGCACGTGAGCAGCCCTGGGAGGGAACTGTGCAAAGCTCCTGGTACCTGTGAGTACAGGCTCAGGGCTCTGATTAATCCTTTCCATGGTTTCACACATACAGGTTTTGGATGTTCATACTCCTGTACTGACTCTCTCTTCTATTTTAGGAGTCACTTTCTCGAAGCTTAGGCAAAGAACAACACTCTGCTTGCATAAATCCTGGCTTCAGCAAAATGGGAAGCAAGAGCAGAACTTGCAGCCAAGTGTTTTAACTTGGTTCCACAAACATATGCATTAAAAAGCCAAGAGCAGAACAGCCCTCCTGGCAGAGCCCAGGAAGGTGCTTCATACTTCACCTCTCTCCCAGGCTGCTGCAGAGCTCTCTGCAACTAGACTCAGATAATAAGAGAAGAAACCAAAAAGTTGCCATCAGAAGTTATATTCACCATATCACTTCCTTCAGAACAAAGTGGAAGGATAAACAGAGACTAACCTGGAAAAGATCCCAAGGAAGAAAAAGAAAAATTTGGCATGCTGGGAAAGCTAAGCTGCTTCTCTTGTTCCCTCCTTCCCTTTCTCTCCCTGTTTCCTTTGAGCTCTCCACCTCTGATGGGACACTGAGCCACATGCTACTTCTGTGAGAAGCTCTGAGAATCAACCAAGTGACTTTCTTTGAAAGGAAATACACTTGAGGCAGAAAAAAAAAAATAAGCTTCGTTAGCTCCACCCTGGCAGTGTAACAACCCTCACAGCTCTCCTCGGGGTGGAAAAAAATGAAAATGTTTCCTCAGTGTGGCAGAATGAGTACAAAACCAGCCTGGGCACAGGGGGCTGCTGAGCTGCAGGGTAGAGGTTCAGAAGGGAAATCTGAATTTTCAGTAGGGCCTTAAAAAACAAATCACAAAATACATGTAAAAGTGAGGGTAAGTCTAACTAAATTCTGCATTCCCCGTTCCAGTGAAACCGTGGCATCATCCTAAGGCAGGGAGTCTTTCCAGGCCAAAACCTCTGCACAAGCGGAGCATCACTTGCTTAATTCACCTCGTGTCCACACAGGGCTTGGCTAAAGAGTCATGTGAGGAAAACGAGGGGTCCAGCAGGGCTCAAGGAGCCTTGGCAAGTAAAAGCTGGCAGACACCAAAGCCTCATGTCCAGCCGAGACAGCAAAAAAGAGGCAGAGGCAACAACACTGGGATTCAGATTCAACTCTGATGTCAGGACTTCAGGCAAGGGCAGCTCCGTGGTGAACTCCAGGAAAGCAGCATCTTAGGAGGCCATCTGATACTTCCAGAGGAATGCAGCCCTGCTCCACCACAACCTGGGACAAGAACCTCCTGGGAGCAAGTGCTCCTCGCTGGTCCCACAATTCTGCTCCTAAAGCTCATTCCCCAGAAACTCACAACGCCTGGGATGTGAAGTCCTTTCTTCAATTGAAAAGAGAAATAATTAAAAAAAAGCCCGCAGGGCCTCAAGGACTTGGCTGTTCAAGAATACAAAAGTTTGAACATTGCCCTTTTCACTGCAAATAGGTCAGCTGTTCTCCCTGCCCTTTTTTTTTTTTTTTTTAAGTAACAAGTTCAGTGAAACTTTATCTCTTCCTGCCCTAGTAACCCTACTAAATAATCTGCTGCGAGCATGACTCAATTGAGTGGCTTTCAACCGCTGAAGTCGGGGTTTGTCGTTGTTTTTTTTGCTACTGTTCTTTCATCGGTGCGAAAAAAAAAAGAAAAGCTTGTAAAAAACTCCCCCTCTGAAAAGTGGAGAGATTAATCTCCTGGAGATTAAAGCATAGCCTAGAAGTTGGTTACTTGCCGTGTAGTCGCAAATAGAAAGGATCCGATTACACCCAAGAGTTGAGCTCCATTCAACGTGCAGGGAACTCAGCCGGGCTGGGGCTTCGAGTGCCCTCCTCTGAAAGGAAATGCAGCTCAAACTCTGCGGAGTGCAGGCAGGGATGGAGGCCGCTCAATCCTCTCCAACTGCCCCAATCTGCTCTCGTACTTATCGCAGCTCCTGTTTCTACAACATTACAAACTCGACTCCAAAGTGATATACCCAGCCGCCGAGATACAACATCGCATCTAGAACTACACTTCCCGTCTGGCTGTCTTATCACACACTGCTGTAACCATGAAACACCTACAAATCAGCCCTGAGCCCGGCACGAGAAAGGGTTTTCCCTCTATATTTTCCCCAGTTTGTTCACTCTGTTGACTAAAGCTGTTTGTAGTCGGTTTTCATTGTGTTTCTCACTTTCCCCTTTTCTCTGTTACACGAAGATACACAGGAGAAAACAATGCTCTTTTTTAAAGGCAGGAAAATGTGATGGCGAAACCACAAACACTCGCCAGAGACATCAGGTGTAGAAGCTGGAAGCAAGCTAGACTCTTATTTAAGGGGAAAAAACATAAAATAATAAAACACAACCCTCTGGGCGAACGTCAAGTTGTCACCTTTAAAATCCCGCGGCAGCAGAGCCGATGGCTGCAGCGGAGCGTCCAGCGACAGCGAAACGCCGACAGCAGCGAGCAGCGCCCTCAACATCCCGGCGCTGCTGCACGGGTTCTCCCTCCGGGGGTACCACCCACTCCCGGCACATTGTCATGCAGCGGGACACCCTGCCCGGCCCTGCCCGCGCATCCCCGCGCATCCTCCGCGCATCCCCACTCATCCCCGCTCATCCCTGCGCATCCCCGCGCATCCCGCTCCGCTCCGCCGGCGGTACCTGCTGCCCGCGCAGCGCAGCGTGGCTCAGCTCGGCTCAGCCCCTTTCGGCTCAGCTCGGCTCGGATCAGTCCTGTTCGGCTCAGTTCAGCTCGGCTTGGCTTGAGCTCGGTCCCGTCCGGCACAGCCC
This sequence comes from Donacobius atricapilla, assembly GCA_013397315.1. Classification (NCBI taxonomy): domain Eukaryota; kingdom Metazoa; phylum Chordata; class Aves; order Passeriformes; family Mimidae; genus Donacobius; species Donacobius atricapilla. Next base: position 74,407 of record WBMY01003255.1, read on the forward strand.
GGCTCGACTCTGCCTGACTCGGCTAAAACCGATACAGCCCGGCTCGGTTCATCCCGGCTCTGCTGAGCTCCGCCCGGCACAGCCCAGCCCAGCCCGGCCCGGCTCGACACGGCCCGGCTCAGCGCTCCCGCCGCCCCCCTAGGGAAGCAGCGCACTCCGGGCCGTCCACAGCCACCACGGGGGCTGCCCTCGCCGCCTCTTCCTCCTCCTCCTCCTCCTCCTCCTCGGCACCACCCCCTGCCCGCCCCGGGTGTCCTCTCGTGTTTGTCCCCGCGCATCCCCGATCGTGCCCGTCCTGCGCGGGGCGCTGCCTCAGGACCGGCGCACGGGGTCCCTGATGCCGACAGGGAAACAGTGGCTGCAGTGAAACTCTCTCCCAAAATAATAAAATAAGGACGACCTGATTTTTTTTTTTTTCCAGGCTGTAAAGCGTTGCTGTCGTGGCTGGCAGGGGGTGGAGCAGAGGGGTGCAGGGGAAATGTCTGCAGAGAAGTCCTTTCCTCATTCGTCTCTCCCATTGAGGTGTGTTCTCGGACACAGGTGTTAGAAACCTCAGACCAGGTTGTTGTGTGGAAGAAGGATGGGTGGTACCTGTTTGGTGCACCCCTTTCAGGGGCTGAGGGTGTCAAAAATAAGTTTTGCTCAGGATATTCCCGAGGACACTGTCTCAGCTCCACAGGAATCATGGAATCCTCCTGTGCTGTCAGAAAAGGTCTGATGCTGGCGGCCATGGACGGGTGGATCTGGAGCAGGAAACTGGCACAGGAACATGGGAGAGGAGCCCCAAGAAGGAAAGGAAACCCCAGAAATGTGTTGGCAAGGGACTCTGGAGAAGATGGTGGGAAATTCCCCTGTTCTCCAGGGCCACACCAGCTCTGTGAGACTTGTGGGCTTTGCTGACAGACAAATCAATAGGATCACAGCTTTAGCAAGGAGACCTAAAGGTGTCCTTCAGCTCCCTGGTGTACCCACAGAAAATATGAGGTCATGTTCAGCCACCTTCTGTGGCTCCAAAGGCTCCAGTGAAGAATCTCAAATAGTTTTTCTCTAAAAGGCCAATGTACAGAACAGGACATCTGCCAGTTCTCTGAAAGATGTTTTGTTTGAGATCACCCAAATGAGGTGTCTAGAAATTTTAGAGCCTGAAAGTGTTCACCCAGCAGACTGGGATGGCCCTTTGGATATTATTGTGATTATTTTGCCCTTGATGCTGATCTCTAACATGTAAATTATGCATTAAAATTAAGAAAAGGGAGACAAGACAAAGGGAAAGGCTGCTGAGACTTTGGAAATCAGGGGAAATTAATTACTTTCAAAGAGTGTTTCTTTCCTTCTTTCTGGGACAATTAGAGCTGACTGTAATACCTATTCCTGTCACTGGCAGGAGACAAAAAGACATTTCACGAGTCAGATGATTTTGCATTTCAATTGTTCACACTCCATTAACTTACACATCCATCCTTCCTGACATCAGAGTCCATTACACCGGGCTGTTGATACCAAAGTATACAGAATAGGTTCTTTCACCCCAGCTGAAGGTGAGACGTAGATAATTAAAACTCCACGTCTTCCCATCCCAAGCTTAAGTTTTCAGCTCTATTGGTTGTTGATGCTGTTGCTGAAATTTGCACAGGAACCTGATGTTTAGAGGATCATAGCCACCTGCACTTAGGCTGGGGGCAAGCTTTGAGCAGTACTGACACATCCCCAGCTGGGATGCAGCCCCATGGTCTGTCCCCCATTGCCTGACCCATTGCTTCACTCACATAGATCAGATCCCATCCCTGGAAGTGTTGAAGATCAGGTTGGATGGGGGTCTGAGTAACCTGGACTAGTGGAAGGTGTCCCTGACCATGGCAGGGGGTTGGAATGAGATGATTTTTAAGGTCCTTCCCAACCCAAACCCAATCCCATCATAGGATTCTGTGATCAGGGGGACAGAGCATGATACAGCAGGTGGTTACATGAGCATCACTTGGCCTATAGGAACTCGGTAGATGTGCAATTATTTAGGGTCAGGATTACTGTCCATGTATCACACACAAAACAGTGTGCCAGGCCACTTACCTCCAGTCTGGGAGAAGAAGGTTTAAGCCTACATCCTCCCCCAGCAAAACATTTGACTGTGCAGCAACAAGATCTCAGATCAGGGAAAATTGTTGGCAGGACAAGCCAACAAGGATTCCAATGCCTGCTGCAAGGGAGAGCAAATCAACACGAGCCCTTTCTGAAGGGGCATTCATGCATCTTGTCACTCCAGACCTCTGGAGACAGTTCCACACCTGCCTGCCACAGAACCTTCCTTGCTGGGACTGAAGCCCATTTCTTGTTAGGGGATCACAGAACCACAGGATGGTTTGGATTGGAAAGGATCTCTAAAGGCTGTCAAGTCCACACACCCTGCAATGAGCAGGGACATCTTTAACTCCATCCTGTCCACCAGGGATACAGATTTTCCACTTTTTTTTTTTTTTT
>WBMY01003255.1:76903-105864 GCA_013397315.1 Donacobius atricapilla
TTTTTTTCCACAGCAGCTTTTTATCATATTTAAAAGCTCTGTGATCTGCGAGGCAGCTGCCATATTAATTACCCAGACTCAGAATAATTACCTAGCTGACACAGAGCTTCCACTGAAACACATGACTACTGTGCCTTGTTATTGTCATTTAACTTGACTCTACAACTAATCAGGCGTAGCCTTCTACAACAGATGAGGCCACTCCTGTGGGTGGAGGTATCTGGAAACCAAAAGCCCTTAAAGCTGCATCTTTCTGGTGGAAAATATCACCACAAGCCATCGTGTTTTCTTTCCTGTATTTGAAAACCACCCACATTTTCAGTAAGAAAAAAAAAAAAATAATCCAAAACTGACTGAGCTTTCACCTGGACAGTGGGCCTTTCTGAAGAGTTTCATTCTTAAAATATTTGGTCTTTGTTTGTTTTTTTAAGGGTAGTTGTTTATAATTTATTGTTAATTTAGAGGAGGAGGTGGGGGAAATAACAAGGGAACATATTTAATAACTGCTGTGAAAGCAGATATTATATTCCTCTTGGTCTGTGCTTTGAATGTATTGAAATGAATGAAGGGATGTGTTTGAAAATTAAAAAATAAAATATGGCAGGTCAAGTTATTTTTAGAGTTTTTTGTATTTTTTTTTCTTTTCACCCTCAAAGGTTTCTATTTCTTCCACAAGTATGGAAGAAATATATTTCTTTTCTATTATAGAAAAATATTTTCTATTTCTTCCACAAGTGTGCACTGCATGTTACCATGAGGTTTATTTTACATTTCAGTGTCTTCTAGCAGTGATAAAAAAAGGGCTTAGAAAGGAGCAGAGAGGTCACTTCATCCCTTTTACCATGTCCAGCACTTCCCAAACCCCCTGTTCCCATGAGATGTCTGCCCAGCTGGAGGTTACACAATTCCAGTTCCTGAGTTCCCTGGCCTGCCCAGAAGAGGACAGGAAATACAGTGAGCAAATCAAACTGCTTGCAAAATGCTGTGTGATGATGCCCATCTCCCAGGACTCACCAGAAAACGTTGAGTAAATCTTTCTACAGGGTCCAGCCTGACTTTACTTCCTTGGAACTCCTTGACTGGAGATATGTGTTGTCCCTTTCAAGCTGTAGAGAAATAAATCAACTGCAGTGCTGGTCCTATCACTGGCAGTATTAAAACATCCTTCAGGTTTTCAGTCTCATGCCAAGGATCAAGTGAGCATATGGTGCTAAATGTATTCCCAGCCCGTAAAATTTGCTCATCTGCGATTTTATAAAGCTTCAAAGCTTTTTATCTGTCATTTTGGGCTCAATACTCTGGTTTGTCAGCAGCACTCAAAATAATAAATGTAAGCAGGTGTATAAAATGCATTTTAGGGCACAGGTTGAGGGAGGCAAAGCCTCTGCCTGCCTTCACCTGTTGGTTTCCACACTCTGCCTGGCTCCTGCCTGTCCCCTGCCTGTCCCCTGCCTCCCCTCACCCCAGGCTATGGCTTCCTCACTTTGCTGACTCAACCCATCACCTCACTGTGCTCTCAGCCAGAGCAGCACAACAGCCTGGGTGTAAGAAACACAAGCAAAGCAAAACTGAAAAAGGAAAAAAAAAAGAAAAAACAAACCCAAAAGAAAAGAAAACAACAAAAAAAAGGGGTTGCCCTTTGCCTGTGAGAGGCATCGTTTTCACAGGAAATGACCATGTGAGGGGCTGGGTGATCAGAGTGATGAGGGAGAGGGGTGGAGGGGTGGGAGTGGGTGAAAACACTTCCAAAAGGTTCCTGGTGTGTGAGCATACACTGCAGGTGACACTGCAGGAGAGGTGAGCTGCTTTGAAACTGCTGGAAAAATGCGAAGTCACTTGTGATTGAAAGTTCCTCTCCTGTCCTGGAAAAGAGTCTCCCATTGCTTGTGTGAAAGCAATATCCCTCCTCTGACTTCTGCAGAGACACCACCCCGAATAATTCTCCCTGAGATGGGGATCATGGAAAACCACTCCAAGCTTGGACCAGACATTACTCTTGACCATGCTCAGAGACAAAGTGCCTGGTCTGAGGGCTGCAGGACCATTTCTGTCTCTTTTGGTGACATTAACCAATAACACAGGGAAATCTGAAGCAAAATCAACAGACAAAAATCAGCTTAGAAATCACAGAGTCACAGAATGGCTGAGCTTGGAAGGGACCTCTGGAAGTCACCTTGTCCAGCCTCTTTGCTCAGGTAGGGCCTCAGAGACCTGACTGCCCAGGACCATGTCCCAGCAGCTTCTGAATATCTCCAAGGATGGAGAGTGCATCTGAATGATATTTTTGTTGTGTATTTATACATCCTCTGTTTTGCCAATTAAAAAACCTTTTAGTTTCGTTTGGAATCAGTAGAAGGCATTGCCCAGGGAGGTCATAGAGGCTGAGAGATCAGCAAGATTTCCAGTATGCTTACATTTATCTTTGTTATCCTTTGTACCCCTCTAGATGGTACTCCAAAGGCAAGATGACTATGAGGCTGGTTTTTGGTTTGGTTTTGGTTGGTTGGTTGGTTTTTTTTTAATTTTCAGTTTTAGATTTGGATGTCTGAATTTCGTTCCTTTCTGCCACCAGCTCACACCATGGTGTCCTCCCATGACTGAGGTCTGTGCCAAGATTGAATCTGCAGCGTAACTGAAATCTGAAATGAACATCATGGCTGGAAGATGCCACTGAGGTGGGGCAGAGGTTCTTGGAGTCACTTCCTTCAAATCAAAAGTTGGTAAGGGCTCTTGCATTTGATGTAGTGAGTGTGCACTCACAGCAGGTTTGAAAACTCCTTCCAGGAATCCAAATTTTTTTTTTGTTTAATCTGTACATTAAAATGTACAATTTCCGCAGACACACAGTTGAAATAGTTTGCTATAAAGAGCAATAAAACACCAATTTTGGATCTTAGATGCCTGCCCCTCTCATGTGATGGTGAGGAGGTGGCAGGTTTTGCCTGATTACTTTGATTCTGGGCTGTCCACTGTAGTAAATCAAAGCAGTTTATCACTCATAATTGGGAAGTGCTGAGTGTCCAATACAGAAATCCCTTGTGCTGGGGGCCTAAAAGGGACCAACTTCTAACAGCAAATAATCTGGATGGGGAAAGCCAGAGAGAACAAGATGTTTAAGGCAGGACCAAAGGTTTTCACATCCACAGTATTAATATCTCCGAGTTTTTAATGCATTTATCCTTAATGATCCTGAAAAGAATCAGCCTTCCCTCTTTTACGGACAAGGGATTGAAGCCTGGGGACACAGAAGGATGATGTCTGGCACTTGGGTAATCAGGCATACATCTCCACTTTAAAAGTCCCAAGACATTTTATTACCAGGTGTCTTTTGCACTTGGACATCACTATAAGGCATGTGGTGAGAACTGACAGGTCAGGCCTGACAGAAGAAAGGTGGAGACTTGTCCCACTGGAAAGACTTTCCTGAGGCATGGCATAAGTCAATGACAGAATCCCAGAATGGTTTGGGTTGGAAAGGAGCTTAAAGATCTTTCCAACCCTTCTGCCATGGACAGGGACACCTTCCACTAGACCAGGTTGCTCCAAGCCCCATCCAGCCTGGCCTTGGACATTTTCAGGGATAGGCCAGCTTCTCTGGGAAATCTGTGCCAGGGCCTCCCTACCCTCTACTTAAAGAATGAGGGAAACTGCTTGAGATGGTGAAGACTCAGGAAAAGGAAGAGCTGATTTAGCAAGGGAAAAGCTTGAGGAGGTGTAGCAGGAGCTGGTAGATGTGAAAACAGCACTGATGAAGATGTAAGCCCCAAACCCTTCACCAAAATGATATCAGGTGCTCATCGGAGGCCTTCACACTCTCAGTAGTGCTTTCTCCAAGAAAGGCTTTGAGACAAGTAATCAATAGTTCAGGAAATGGGTCTGTGAAACTGAGACAGAGTTTGGAAGGTGCTAATCCTGACTCAGCCCACTGTCCCATTCCCCCAGCCCAACACAGAATGCTGAGCATTCCCTTGCTCCACTCCCATCCCGCTACCCCTCTGTGTTCTGGGGCTGTACTGGCATCTCCTTGGTGCTGCAAAATGAGCTTCGATCTGCCCCCTCTGCTTGCTTTGCCAGTGCCACCCCTTGGCTGGGACCAGCCACCCAAACCCCAGCCCTTTCTCTGAGCTTTACCTCTCCTCTGTAACCCACCATGGGCAGCTGAGAGCCAAAGATGATCTGGGAGGGTGCTTGTTTTATTTCTCTGAATTCTCTGTGTTTCTCACATGCGCTCACCTATTAATTCTTGTGAAGTGCCTTGTTCACAAGAAAGAAAGGCACTGCCAGACAGTGTAGTTTCCCAGTGAAATTTTGCTAATAATGAGTTATTCAGTTGGGTACTGTGGTCTGCACGCTCCTTCTAAGTTTCCCAGAAGTTGTCCCTCTCTGCTGCAGAGTTAACATGAGTCAGGGTGAGCAGAGGCTGCTGACGGTAACATTTCAGACCTGACCTCTGTGTGGTGAATATTTGGGGTAAGGAGTGGGCCTGCTGGCTTGCTTTCTCTTAGCGGTTAAGGTGAAAGATCAGAACGTTTTCTTGGTGCTATGAAAATGTCTGACATGAGTGCATTTACCATCAGGGCTGGCTGGTGGAAACATATCAGGGTCTGGTTAAGGGAACCCTTGTCACATCATTGCCACACATTTTAGTATTAATTACCCAGACTCAGGGTAATTAATATTAAAAAAAAAAAAAGCTCAAGCATGCCCTGAAATTTTAACAGATTCTGTGAATCTGCATTAATTGATTCTGTGATTCTGTGTTGACAAGGTGGAGATTGGTCATAGGTTGGACTTGATGATCTCAGAGGTCTTTTACAGCCTAATTGGCTCTGTGGTTCTGTGATCCTGTGATCCTTTCTATTATGGCCATAAAATTCTCCAAATGATGACTTGCCACAGTAACCTCAGTTCCCTGGAAGATACTGGGTGTCCGATAATTTTTCCATCAATGACTCCATCTTTAGGACACAAAAAGAGAGAAAATGGACTCAGTTTTCACCAGCATGGAAAAGAACAAAATAAGATGATGTCAAATGTGTCACCTTCCCTCTGAAAACCAAATGCCCCCAGACCAGCACTGGCAGCCAGGAGGGCTGGCCCTCAGAGGTAGATGCTCCAGAGTTCTTAGCTAGGCTCAGGAGGAGGCAGTTGGGGCAATGTCCTGAGCAATTCCAGCTTTAGGAAGGTACCTGAAGTTAAAGTAAGCAATGATCCCTCTGTCACTGTCCACAGTCAACTGATTATAACCCACCTAGGTTCCCAAGTGTCTGCAGCATTGCTCACTGTTCACTACTCTTTTCCTACAAATGGCTGAAGGCCGCTCCATCAACCCCTTTGAAACATAGCTTGGTGTGACACTCATGTCCACTGTGGCCAAGGGGTATTGCAGTGTGGACAGCAGCACTGAAACCTCCACACTCCTGTTAGGAGACCAGGGGGAGAAAAAAGGGAAAGAAATTAAGGACAGATAATTGCTGTGGGTGACCTTCAGTACCCTGTCCAAGCCATGGGAAGAGCAGAGGGCTGTGAGGGAGGCACAGAAGAAGAGCTCCTGCACAGGAGGTGAGGGTTTGGGGCAACACAGAGTGGGGACACTGCCGTGGGCAGGTGTGAACACAGAGGATGTCACCTCACTCGGGGTGGTTTCAGGGATGCCGGTGCTGCTGCCCTCAGTACAGTGCAGAAATACCTGAGCTCAGCTGAAAAGAGCTCTTGTAGCTGCTCAGGGAGCTGCTCCGTGGCAGTGCAGGTGTGGAGGAAGGGCTGGTTGATCACTGATATCTGTCTGCGCATTGGATCACAGTCTTTGTATATTGTCCTTGTCACTTCAGCAATGAAAGTGCAACTTTGGGATAACAATTGGCTGCAAGTACTCTGGACCTCTGGCTTGAAAAACATCCTGGGCTGCTTCACTGAAAGTTGGGCTTGATGGTCTTGGAGGTATTTTCCAGCCTTAATGATTCTCTGCCTCTCAGTGCTCTTGTGGTATGTTGGTAGCAAATGAAAGCCACGGTATTGCTGCATTATCTTCTCTTTCTGGAGAAGGTCAGGACCTGAAGGGTGAAAATATCCCAGAGCATCCTTCCTGTAGGGTATCTCCTAGCTGTGTTCTAGGGGCCTCACACATTTACCCCAAACACACAATCCTGAAGCTTTCATTTATTATTAAAAGTAGGTCGTCAGGGTGTCAGCTCAGTCTGTTTTGTCTCTGGTAGATGTGAACATTTTGTTTTCCAGGCAATGACAAATATATCTGTGTATGAATCATTTTTTACCTCTATCTTTGTCTGATTCTTAGAGAGAGCTCTCAGAGAGGATTAGGTGGCTGGAAGCCTGCTTGGCAGTGCCTGCTAATGAGAGAAGAAACAAAAGATGGAGAGGAAAAACAAAACTACAATCTGTTTCTTGCTTTCTGATCCCAAGTGGTTGATCCTATGATTTCCTTCAGGATACATAAGAAAAAGCTCAAACATGCCCTGAAATTAAATGACTGTATTACAGAGGGTCGCCCACACAGGAGTTGAGTGCAGCACTCCAGTTGTACCTGAAATCTATTTTGAAGGCTCAAGTGGGACTTTGGTGATAAGAAGGCTTTGTGTTTTATCTTCCAGTACAGCCTTGCAGATTTGGACTTAATCTGGGTGTTGTGTAAGGCATCAAGGTGCTGTAGCACTAAATGTAACAATTGAAACCATCAATTCTTTACATTGGTGCCTCTGCTTTGCAATCAGATGCCCTTTAATTTGTGAGCACTCTTCTGTGCAGAGTAGCATTTGTTGAAGGTCCTTTTCCAGGTAAGGGAATGCAGGGCTCCATTTATTAACAATGTAAAGTACTTAATTCTCTTGAAGTCCCAAAGTGTATAAGGCTGCAGAACCAGGGGAACAGGGCAATAGTGCAGTGACAAAAATGATTTTGAAAGGTCACCGCACATAACTGAGAAAGTCAGGTCCTACCCATCAACCCTAGGAAAGGCAGGGGCTTGTTTAATATTCATTGTGGGCTTTCCCTAAAAGTCAGTGAATTTTTAAAAATGTCACTGCACAAACTCCTAATTCGTGTTATTTCTTATGCCCTTGTACGTTCAGTAATGGGGAATCAGCTCTATTGCAAGTGGAAGGTCATGAGGAGCACGGGGCCTTGACTTTTTGTAATGTCACTACACTTAGCACTGGGTATGAAGACTACGCATCTGCTTTTGTAATTTCATTCCAGTGGTGTGCCTTTCTTCACACAGTTCCTTTGATTTGGAGCTTCACGTTCTTTGGGGCAGCAATTTTCACTCCTGCAGGTCTGGACACATCCTAGCATGAGGGTTTTTAACCAAGGTGCTGGTGAACTACTAATGCTAAATAATAACTGTGATGCTGAGGCAGTATATATTCCCTTTAGGAATTACATCTTTTCCTTCTGAAATTCATGTAGAATTTCACTTCCATGAAGAACTGCCACTCAGATTCAGATCCATCATGTCAAGAAGGTGAAGTCAAAGAGGCAGCTCCTTGTAAATCAGAAAAAGTTCATTGACTTGAGGAGGTTTGTGCTCATTTAAACCACAGCAGGAACATCTCCAATTATTTTGAAAGTCTGGATCAGGAGGAATACATGTATGAGTTTAGTTCAGTGTAAGTGGAAGGGTTTATTTTGTTTGAATCTAGGGACAGAAGGAATGTGCTGGAACAAAAACATGGACTGGTTTGCATTTGAGGTTTGCTGGGAGGGTAAGTTAAGAGCCTAATTTAAGAGTATGATCTTAATTTAGGAGGTAAAGCCAAGGGCTTAATTTAAGAGTAAAAAACATGCTTTTTAAGAGCCAGAAACATGAGTGTTGAAACTATTGTGCATGAATCTTGAGGCACACAAGTAACAAACCCCAAGGTATTTATGCATGCAAATCCATATTCATACACGGAGTCACTTAGGTTGGAGAAACGCTTTTTAGATCATCAAGTCCAAATGTAAATCTAACACTGCCATGCCATATCCATGTGCACTCTGCAGAAATGTTTAGATGCAGGGGTGTAACAGGGGCATAATCTACATAGGGTATCAGAAGATCCTGCAAATACACACCCCCAGACACCCCACGGTATGACCACAGGTGTCTGCATCTAAAACCAAGGAGAGGCCCTCGTCACCTGCAGCAGCAGGGCAAGCAGGAGGTGACAACAAGTAAGAGATATAAAAAGGTGCCCAGATGATAGAAGAGAATTGCAGGAACAGAACAGTCTTGTGTCCCATCTGCCCATGTGAGTGTTTATGCATGTGTTTATTTGTATTCCTCACCACTCTCCCTGTTAATTTTGCAAATGTTCTCAATGCATTTGCCCAGATATTGGAAGCCAGGGGGGATGTGCTGTGCCAGTGCCATAGAGCCAGGGAAGCTGTTCCAGGCTGTTATTCCTGTGCAGACATTTCCCCCTTTCCAATGTGAAAGAATTGTGGAAGTGGATGGACTGACTCTTCCATGCTTGAACCTTTAGTCCTTGCTCTAGTGCCTCAGCACAGTGTCTGAGTCAGCTCCAGTCCCTCAGCTGAGGAGACTGATGGACACAAGGGAAAAGAGAAAAAAAAAAAAAAAAGAGCAGAGATGGGCACAGCCACGTGCTGCTAGAGATGATGTAGGAGACATTTCAGAAGGTGGGAGTCTGCTTTTGAGGAGATAATCTAGATGTGGAGCAGGAGGTGGAGAGGACCCACAACTATAGCTCTACCCCAGGTTGGAGGTGTACAGCTGTTTTCTTCCCACTTGAACAGAGTTGATGTAATTTTGCTTTTGCTGTTCCTGCTGTGGTCTGTGGGGCTGTGGAGGAGGTGGCTGCTCCTGTCTAATCAGCACAAGTGTCCCAAACATAGAAGGGTTTGGGTTGGGAGGGACCTTAAACACCGTGCTGTTCCAAGTCCCTGCCATGGGCAGGGGTACCTTGCACTATCCCAAGGTGCTCCAAGCCCCGTCCAACCTGGCCTTGGACACTTCCACAATATCCAGGGGCAGCCACAGCTTCTCTGGGCAATCTGTGCCAGGACCTCACCACCCTCACAGGGAAGAATTTCTTTCTAATATCTAATCTAAATATCTCCTTTTTCAGTTTGAAGCCACTGGCCCTTGTTCTATCACTACAAGCCCTTGTAAAAAGTCCCTCTCCAGTTCTCTTTCACACTCTGTTCTCCAGGTTGCTTGCAGCACAGGTGGCACCATCTCTCCAGCTGACTAAAGAGAGGGCTGTCACCTACACCTTGGAGGAGCTGTGCCTCTGACTTACCCTGCCACAGCCTGGATGTGACCTTCCTCCTCCAGCCCTGAGGCATCACTTCGAGGATTGCACAGGTTTGTTTGCCTGCTTTGCATCAGACTGCTCTACTAAGCCCACTAGAAAGAGCTTTTAGCCCTTGCCCAGATAAAATGCAACCTTCCTGTGACCAGTTTGTCCCCTCTGGGCAGGACCTGGTTTTCCCTTTGTGTAGTATCTTCAGGGCAAGGGGAGAAAGGGGAACTGATCACTTGTGATGGGGCACTGGGCACTAAAATAAGCAGAAGATGATGACACATTCGAGGCTGAAGGGAAGGCAGGAAGTGCTTGTTTGGAGATGAGTAGGTTTGATTCTAATTCATGTGACCTATGACCACGTTGGCCTGAGGGCAGGCAGTGGCATCCTCAGGCAGTGAGCACACTAAAAAACCACAGCAGAGCAGGAGGGGTAACCAGGATATCTCCATTCAACCTGCCAGGGGTGCACTCCTGTGCCAGTCAATCTTCCAAACAAATTCAGTAATCAAACTGCAGACCACAGGAAAACCAAAGGGATCATTTTCATACGTGTGCATGTGTGAGTGACTTTCACTTTGAATCCTTCTGCTCTCAATTTAGCAGAAAGAGAAGAACAGAGGAGCCTCTGCTCGACCCAGCGGGGCAGAATAAGTGAAAATTCAAGGACATCAACTGCAAAATAAAGGGACTTGATGTCTGCCTCCTGGTGGAGAGTGTGTAAGCCATTACGTCAGTATTTATGGAGTATCAGCCAACAACATAATCACAGAATCACAGAATGCTGTGGGTTTGAAGGGATCTTAAAGATCACCGAGTTCCAACTTCCTGCTTTGGGCAGGGACACCTTCCACTAGAGCTGGTGGCTCTCGGGACCCCATCCAACCAACCAGCATCTGGGACACGCTTCTGGTAGGTGCCTCAGAGTTTATAATAATTCAGACATTAGTCAGAAGTAGTTACCATGCAGGGAGTTTCAGTTTCACTGTGATCACTTTATCTGAATACAAATCTGAACCCTCTGTACATCCTCAGGACACAAAAATGTCTTACCACCTAATTGTGTTTTTCTTAGATTTTTTTTTTCCCACTGACAGGTTGTTGGTTTATTACTTCCTAGGGTACAGGAAGAGTGATTTAGGTTTGTCTTTTGCTGTCATGGATTTGAGGGTCAATATTGTCATTGGGGTCACTGCAGCAAGTAAATGCTTCTCGGCTCCAAAGGGGAATCTCATCCTAAAAGAGCTTTTTTACAGTCTGCATCACTAACTGGAAAGCTGGCAGCTGCTGAAGCTGGACCTGCAAATCCACAAGTTTCCTGGAAACTAGAAATATTCCTGGGATCACAACAGTAGTAGCCTGAGTTTGGAGAAGATCATCCCCAGATTCTTTCTGGTGTACAGAGTATCATGTGAACAGTGCAGGAATTCCCTATTACTGATGAAGTTAGGCTCCAGTATGGATTGACATCCCAGAAGGTGCATAGGTGAAACTCAAGGACTCAGATTTCATCACTGATGAAAAATCATGGGGAAAATCTTATCAAATCCTTGCTGTAAAATCCTAGGACTCCCACCCCTGAAAACATTGAGCAAATGAGCTGTCTCTCCTCTGAGCATGGAAAAGGCAACATTTCTAATGACAATTTGTCACTGGAGTTTGGGGGCAGTTTCTTTGTTTTTATTCACCCAGATGGGAAAGAAAAAAAGAACAAAAAAACCCCAAACAAACCAGAATAAAGCTATTGATTTTTAAAGTAATCCTTTCTGTCAATATGAGCCAAGCAGGTTTTGACTTCAAACAATTTACAGAGGTTTGCACACCTCATTTCAAGTATCATGCCATGATCCTGCCTCTGTGCTGCAAGTTATTTAATTAGACACATTAATCCACTAAGTGATGGCAAAATGCTTAGTAATGATGTCTAACCAGGGCATTTCAAGGGAATTTTGTTGTTTAATTATCTCCTAATTAATGATAGTGCAGAGAGTACCTGGTTATAAAAGGCTCCTGCATGTCAGTTGGGCTTGAGCTGAGCTGAATACAATGGCTGTTAAATGACCTGCTCATATTAATTGCCATTATTATGGTACAAAGATTTAAAAGTGGCCATTATTTGCCAAAAAAAAAATTAGCAGTTAAAAAAATAGCCGGCTAATTAGATGTAGGGATAATGAAATGCACCTGGAAGGAGTGGAAAGGTGGTGAATTAACCAGCTGGCATGAAATTAGCCACAGTGATGGCACTGACTGAGGAATCAGCTCCATGAGGGACCTTGGACTGTTGAGGTCTCAACTTTGTGCTGCTGTGAATGTAGCCCTGATTTAGGAACCCAAATACTCGTGTGGATATGGGCTGTGGAATGCAGGTCAGTCCTTGATGCTGATCTTCTTGGCTGTGTCACGACTGAGATGGTGGTGCCTGTCAAAGCCAAGGTCATCTTTTAGTCATTTCCACAATGGAAATAATTTTGGTTGAGCTAAGCCCACCCAAAGTCAATGCCTGCCCTTTTGAGGGAAGGTCAGCTGTTGCTCCCTCAAGTCTGGAGATTTGGGGAAGGAAGAAGCATCCTGGTGTGCAGAGCCACAGCACTGGACTCTCAATGGGAAAAAATACCTGTTACAGGCTTTGCTGAGAACAAGGAACTCAAGTGATTCCATCTTTTCCTGCCACAGTTCAGTTTCTTGGCTTCACTTCCACTCCGTGACCTGGCAGAGCTCAGACACTGCTGCTGCCCTGCACAATTTGCAAAGTCAAAATATATGGGATCTGAACTGGTGCTGTGAGCCTGGCATCAAAGAACACACCGGAAAAGCTAGTCTTTCTAGCAATAACTCAAATCATTGTCATGGGAGTTTTGTAGCTTCCAATAATTCTACAGTTTTGCTAAAGATGAAAGTTTGTCAGTCCTCCTTTGCCTGGGTAGACACAAATAGGTGGTGTTTTTCTCCTCTAGCTTTAGTTGTCTTTCTGTAGGTAAAGGTGATGGAGCTTCATGGTTGTCACTGAAGGCCCAGTCAATAGTCAGTGGAATTTAAAGTGCAATTTAATTGACTGAATGTGGACATTTACTTCCGAATGGGATAAACTGCATCATGAACAGCATTGATTGTCTGCCTTCTTGACACATGCAATCAAGCTTATCCTCCTACCATACAATCCATTTCCCCACCTTGTTCCTTTTACCACTAGAAAAACAATTTGTCATTAACATGCAATCCAAATCCATCGTGATAAGCGTCTGACTTCCTATCCTGTGATGCAGACCTTTAAATACCATGAGTGTCATTGAGATAACAGGTAAGAGACAATTTGCCACAGTCTTTTCTAGCACAAGAACACCAAATTACCATGAAATTATGTGAAAGAAATAGGTTTAGACAAACATGCAGATGCAGTTCCTCTTGCAGCATGCAAGGCCTGTAATTAAGTTAAGAAACCTCTCACTGGAGGATGTTGTGACACTGAAAGCTTAGGCAGGTTCAAAAAGCACTTAAACAAATGCACAGATAAAAATCCATTCATGTTTATTAAACTCCAGTAGACTCTTGTTTAGGAAATCCTGAAAATGCAAGTTCCTGGAGGTGGAAAATACCAAAGGAAGGTGTGTGTTTGGCTTATTATAATTTTTCTTGTTTTTTTGGCCATTAGTAACTCTCAGAGACTAGACACCATCTTGTCTGCGCTGAATTTGTCTTGCCTTAACACTAAATTGCTCCAACTCATTCTACTTTTTCTTGTAGGTGATGCTTTCTTAGTCTCTGAGGTCTTTTTGCCATCCTTTCCTTTTCCATACCTTCCTCAAAGAGCAGGCTCCAGGCTGGACCTCACCCTCTATGGGTACCAAGAAAACACCACAAACAAGAGGTTTATCTCACCTTCTGATTTTTTTTTTTTTTTTTTAAAGCTGACGCGGGGAGAAAAGAGAGGGGTTTGGAGTCCTGTGAATTTACCAGGTATTTGCTTTCTATTCCTGGGAAGGTGTGGCCATCCACCTCTAGCTGTCCTCACCACATGTCACCTCACCTCTGGTAAATCTGGGAAGAAATGTCACTTATATGGTGAAAAACCCAGTAAAGGGGTACAGCACATCTGCAATTAATTCCTGCAGCTGAGAAAGACTCGATGGATGAACTCCTGAACCCTAAATTAATCTGATGCCTGTGACTCCACACCTGCCTTGCTTGCTGGGCTCATCAGATCCCTTGGGTGTTGGGATCTCTGTGTTAATATTATTTCTATTTCTTTTTTTTCTTTTTTTCAGCAAGATCTGGAGCTCTTGACAGTTCATGAGGTGTAAAATCTAGATCCAGACTCAAATTTTTAAGCTTGGGGCCATTTTCTAGAAATGAGACAGATGTTATTTGCATATACCATCTTGTTTAAAAATGGTATGATCCTCTGAATTAGCATAGGTCTAATGTGGAACATCTATTTCAGGACACTATTTAGTAATTCCCAGCTACATTTTATAGAACATATTATGTTCCAACAAATGCCCTCTATAGAAGCATTGCCTTCCAGTGCTTCTGAAATCTTTCAGTGGGTGGAATCTGATTATCAGGAAAAATATGTAAAATATGCAAAGGTTAAAGCAGACAGTTGTTTTGAGGTATTTTCAGATCTGAACATCTTGATCTTTGTGATAATTTGTATTCACACATGCTATGTTTGCTAAAGGAAAGCTTAAAATGAAAGTTAGTAAAATACTTTGCTTTCGGGATTTGCTGGCTGGCTGTGAAGTGCCAGGCTGCTCTTTAACTTTCCTTGGCATTTAGAGGCTCAGCAGCACTTGCTTCATTGCACTGAAATGTCACATCTTCAGCAGAAAATGGAGATGATTTTGTGGGGCCTGGACTCTGAGGGTGCCAGAGCTGTGCTGTTTAGGTGTCTGGTGCAATTTTAGATGTACCTGAGTGCCAGAGAGGCACAGGTCCTATGGAGCCAGCCTCACCTGAATGTCTCAGGTACCCTCAGATGGTTCCAGGCATCTAAGTTTGGGTAGTGAAAAAACCCCAGCCTCTTCCTCATGCGAATTCAATTTGTTAATGGTTGCTTTAGGAACATTCCCCTGAAATATAGAAATAAAAAAGGCAATTAAAGCATGATCCATGTTCTCCATTGAAATTATAATCTCCAGATGTTGCCCCACACTTGTTGATTCTAGCTCATCATCACTAATCTTCAGAGAGTCTTGGAAGGAAACAGCACAAATTCCCTTGCACAAAGGCTCCCTGATGCTCCAGGAATATGCAGGATATCACTTGGGTTCATGTGTCCCTCACACCTCGCAGCCTTACACCTGCAGCTAGAAATAAGTTTGTTTTCTCGAGTATAAACCAAAATCCTGTGACACAATTTTCCTGGAAGGCAAAATAAAAAATTGATTGACCAATTCTTTGACATCCAAACAAAGCTCTTGCCCATGCCTGGTGAAGATAACATCTGTCTTCTCTGGGTTTTCACCTGCAATTTCTACCACTACCTTTCATGTTTGGCCTCTTCCCACATTCTAACCAAGCATTGCCTTCCTCCTCTCCACAAAAGTCAACTGGCCTCCCCCCAGCTTCAGGAAATGAATATTTGATGTTGGTGGGGGGATTGGTTCAGACAGGGCAAGCTGCGGGCTGTCCTGGTGCAGGCAGGTGATACGAGAGCTGCCAAAAGGGGTTTTTGGGGCTGCTCTCTGTAATCACCCCCTGTCCCACAAAAGCAGAGGTGGCAACTGTACAGCTTAAGGTGTTGCACAGTGGGATGAGGTGAGGGATAAAGCATGCAGCTCTGGAAATCTGGGGTCTTCTTCCCTTCAACAGCACAGAGGACGATCCCTGCCTCAGTTTCCCCCTTTCCTATTTCCCCCTTTCCCACAGAAGCAGAATGCAGAGGCTGGGTTATTTCAGAGCTGACACTTTAAGGAGGAAAGAAGTCATTCCATGAATTACTTGTGGATTTGCTGTAGGGAATTTGTTTCTTTCACCCACTTGCAAGGCGCAAGGAGCTGCACTGAGGTTTTGCCTGTGTGGATTCTCCAAGGTCTGATAAAGGTTGTGTTTGCAGCTACAACCTTTGTAGGTGGGGGTGGATCCCCATCTTCCACTGTTTGTGTCTTTCTGTGAAATGTGAAATTCTTAGAGCCCTCAGGCTGATCTTCTGACTGATCCAAAGGTGTGGAGCAAGGGATACACACAAGGTATGGCTCCACAAGCCCCATTTTTCCATGGAATGAGGCTGAGGCGTGGCTCCAAGCATGTGCTCCAGAGGAATTATTGCCCTGTAATCAGGGAGACAGCAAAGAAGTGTTCCTCAGCCATGTCCAACACTGAAATAAATCCCAGAAGTGCCCTTGCAGGCCAGGAAAAATCAGATTAAACTGAGAAATGAAACACTGATTTAATTGTGATTGTAATTAATGGTTTCCAGCGCTGCAGTATTACAGGTCCCCTCGTGAGGCTGAAATAAAAAAACAGATGCCCAGGACCACGGGTTTGTCTTGAGGAAGCAAAATGTTTGCATGGCCAAAATGTAGCGCACATAGGAGTGGCTGGAAACACAGGAGAGTAACATTTAAAAAATAGCAATGGCTTGGAAGAAGGAGCTGGGAGTCAACTTCAGCACCAAACAGAGTCTTCAGAACACAGGTAGGGGAATAAGAGGTATTTTCTGCTGTAGAGTGACCTCACTAAGTTGTTTGTGTTTTTGGTTTTTTGACTAGAATCTGATCTCTCCCACACAGCAGCTAAGGTTGTTGCTCTGTGGAGAAACACTTAAAAATGTTTATTAATACCTAACCAAGCCAGGCACTGTTTGCCTGTCCTGGGAATGTTCCTGGCTGTGTCTACACTACATTGCATTTGGGCCTGGCTCTTCTCCATGACATGTCTTATGTTCCTGTGATTCTGAGATGTCCCTTTGGGGTTTTCAGGCCAGGATCACAACAATAAGACTGCAGTGGAGCCTGATACACTTGTGCTCCACAGCAGAAACCTGTCAGCAAATGTTTTGTCCCTTGGGATGTGGCGTGAAGATATGTTGGTGGCCATGAATCAGCTCATTCTTGAGCTTATTCCCTGTCCCTCTTTCATTTTTACAGCATCTGCGGGGCCAGGAGAGATGCTGTGGGAGCTCTCCTTGCAGTGTATCTGTCTGATGTCAAACAGGGGAAAAACATTTAGGAGAAGGATAGAAGTTTAATAGACCCTTCCTGTACTACTCAGCCACCTCCTCAGTCCGGAAGTGAGTCCAAGGTTATTTCTTTATCATCTTTGTCATCTTTCTCTGCGCCTTTCCTGAGCTGTAAAGCAAAGCTCTCTCTTTCATGCTTTTTTTTTTTACAAGTGAGTAAACACAAGACCTGAAAGACATATTTACAGAGAAACTCTCCTTAATGTATTATTCATTTGACTTTTTACTAGACGTATTTCTGTAGCCCTGATGCTCTGAGGGGATCAGTAACACGAGGTTTGTAGAGAGAGGTAATATTTTTATTAGAGCAATGTTTAGATTTAAGGAGGTGAAAAAAAGCACCGAGTTGTGGACGTATTTCTTGCGTTTGGGTGGGTTAGAGTTATTCTTCTTTCTAGTAGCTGGTACAGGGCTGGATTTTGGATTTAGGATGAGATGAGTTAATAACATACTGATGTTTTAGTTGTTGCTGAGCAGTGCTTCCACTAAGTCAAGGACTTTTCAGCTTCTCATACTGTCCTGGCAGTGAGGAGCCTGGGGAGCACAGGACAGGAGACTCAAACTGGCCAAAGGGATATTCCAGACCATACAGCATCACTCTGAACAGGAAAACTGAACAGGAGGGAATTGTCTAGGGGATGGCAGCTGCTGCTCCAACACTTGCTGGGCCTTGGTGAGTAAGAGGTGACAATTGCAATGTGCATCACCTGTTTTGTATTTTTTCTTTTTCTTTTTCTTTTTCTTTTTCTTTTTCTTTTTCTTTTTCTTTTTCTTTTTCTTTTTCTTTTTCTTTTTCTTTTTCTTTTTCTTCTTCTTCGTTTTCTTTTTCTTTTTCTTCTTCTTCTTTTTCTTTTTCTTTTTCTTCTTCTTTTTATTTTTCTTTTTCTTCTTCTTTTTCTTTTTCTTCCCTTTTCTGTGCTATTAAACTGTTTTTATCTTAAACTTTTATTTTTCCCTTTCTCTGATTCTCTCCCCCATCCCTCTGAGGGTGAGGGAGCAGCTCTGTTCAGCTTCCTACCAGGTTGAACCACACCAACAGCAAAGCCCAGCTTAAAACCCTTTTGAGAATGGTTTTTGTGAGTATGAACTTATGTATATTCCAGTTGCTAGCTGGAGTCATACAAGATTTCACATCTTTCCCCAACATTGCTTTTTCCTTTATTTTTTTTTTTTACAGAGAAAAGGTGCTCAGTGCAAAGGTAAAAGCTGTGCAATGCTGTTGGCTACCAAGCTAATTTACCTCATACTCTTGTCAGTGCAAACTGCTGGTATGGTGCATGTCTTTCATTAACAGGCTGATGTATTTTGGGTTGCCATTAACCTCTTCTCATGGATTTACTCTGCCAGAGAAGATTACCTGCATCAAAATAAGTGTCCATTTCAAAAACTGTCCTGATTTTACTTGAAGCAACCTGTCTAGTGGAAGGTGTCCCTGCCTATGGCAGGGGCTTGGAGCTAGATAACCTTTAAGGTCCCAAGCCCTTCTGTGATTATAAAAGTTTATGATTATAAACCTTTCAAAAGTTAAAAACTCTGTCTGGTTTTACCACCCTATCCACCCTATCCCACAACTTTCACTAGAGAGATTTTTAGAATAGATGACATCACTGCAGAGTGTGATTTCACAGGATAAGGACTTGTCCTGCCATTCATTCCACCAACTCTGCCCCAGGGATGGGAATATCTGGTGGAAACAAAGCAACGGGCAGGAAGAGAGGGCAGGATCTGGAACACAGCACAACACTCAGCTTGGTGCTCTGTGCTGCATCCAGGGCTGCTGCAACAGATCAGTCTTGGTGGCTGGAATTCCCTTGGGCTCCTGTGAGTTCCTGAATCATCCTGAGATATTAAATTAAGCAAAATAAACAAGGGGGTCAAGAACAGAAGAGGAAAGCAAAATATTAGGGAAGTACTTTCAGCCAAAGCTTAGTTTGCAGCTTGAACAGTAAAAATCCAGCCAGGCTGGATGTAATGGACAATTCCCCCTGAAACAGGTTCCATGGAAAGGAGAAGCTGCTGTTTTGATGCAGACTGGGAAACCTGTATTAAAAGCTGGACCATGAAGGTGTCATCTTTTCTTTGACTGCAGTGAGTGCCAGATGGGCTCCAATGTGTTTTTTGAGGAGGCCAGAGGATGGTAACAGGGACTAGGGACACATGGCCATGGAAATAATGGAAATCATTGAGGATGTTCAGGGCAAGAGAAGTGAGCAGCAAAGCATAATATACCAACTTCTTTCAAATTAGTCAATAGAAGGCAAAGAGATGTATCTCCTCTCTATGTCTGCAGAGGAAAAGATATTTTGGCCTGAAGTTGCAGGAATTTGAAACTGAAGGCCTTAAACAATGCTTGGATGTAAGTGGAAGAAGCTGACATGGGCAATTTTTGGGACTTGCTAATGAACCAGGTAACAGCAAGGTGCGGAGTGAGCTGAGCTCTGGGTATCTGCACTGGGTGCATTGGATCCAAACTGGATAAATCAGACCTGAGCTTATGCAAAAGCCATGTAGATCTTGCTCCCAGGTCCTGCAGGAAGTGAGGCCATCAACTCCTTAAAACTGACCCCATGGGCAAACAGCCAAATGCGAATCTTTCCCTTTAATTTATTTGTTTTTTCATACCTCAAGTCATAGGATTAGGTCAACATTGCTCATATTTCCTGTCGTACAAAATGCAATCAAGATGAAACCAACCTCAAATCAATCCCTCTTGCGGGGAGTTTTTGAGGGACACATTTTCCATGAGAGAGTCAAGGGTTACAGATGCTACAAAGGAAGAGTAAAGACTATTTAAAAGAATAAAGGAGTTTTTACAGCAGCCTCAAGTTATACCATATGAAGTTAAAAAACCCCCAGCACTCCCAGCTGAAAAGCCTGGGAATAAATGAAACTAAAATAAACCTCTTCAGCTTCATGCACAGAGGATTATTATTCTTTTCTCCATTGCTATACTTTCATGTTGGTGTAACTCCAAACAACTCATTTGTGTTACTTCTGTTTGTGCCAGATTTGGGGAGAAGAGATTCAGACCCAAGCACTAGGTTGATGATTGACTCATCTTTTCCCATACAAAGAGAAAAACAGTGTATCGAGTTTTATGGCTAAATCTGGATTTCACACTGCATGAATTAGATATATATGCACACATTTATATGTATGTACATATATACCTGTGTTTGCATATGTATGGATGTGTACTTTCTCTTGAATTTCAGTAAAACACATTGAATCCTGGGGTTTTTTTGACAGACTCTTGAAATGCACCACTTGAAGAGGATTTATGTTTGAGGTAGATCTCAAATGTGAAATTTTGAAGATTGTTTGACAGCATGACATGCCAAAATAAAACAGATGATGCAGGCTCTAAAACTGACTGGATAATGGCACAGCCTGATAATCTATTATTCATGTAGGGTTTTGTATAAATGTGTATATTCTTCTCCTTTTTTTTTTTTTAATGCAATAATTCAAGGAAAGGCTGTTTTCCCACACAGTTCTACAGAAACATGAAGATCAATTCAGGCTTCAGCTGTTTGGACTAATAAATCAAGCCTGAAGCCCATGAACATCACATAATCTTAAAAAAAGGAAGAAAGATGTTTCTTTGAATGAATGTTGCCAATATTTATGTGTCCATAAGCTTACTGGAAAAAATTGTGCAAATGTTTGCAGGATGGAGCTGTTAATTAAAGAAGAAATCATATGGGATGATGTATGACACACCACCTTGCTGTCAGATTATCACTCCCTGTCTCTCTTTGACAGCAAGTGCTTAAGAGGAAAAAAATGGTGCCTTATTATATATTCATCCTTTGTGAAGAAGGATCCACAATAAGGCAATTATTACCCTAAAACAGCAAAAGGGCATTTGCTGTGAGGTGCATTCACTGGCTCCAATGACAGGAATAGGACTGGCAGTAATGGGTTTAAACTCCAGAAAGGGGGAATTAGGGCACACACTGTGGCTGTTCATCAGAGGTGACCAAGAACGATCTGACCAGGGTTGTTGGAGATGCTTCATCACCTGAGGTTTAAAGAACAAGTCAGGTGAACCTGCCTATGTACACAGGCAGTGATAGGACAAGGAGAGGATGGCTTCAAATTGGAAAAGTGGAGATCTAGACTAGACATTATGAAGAAAACCTTTTTTGTGAGGGTGGTGAGGCCCTGGCACAGTTGCCCAGGGGAGCTGTGGCTGCCCCTGGATCCCTGGAAGTGTCCAAGGCCAGGTTGGATGGGGCTTGGAGCAACCTGGAATAGTGGAAGTTGTCCCTGCCCATGGAACTGGAGGGTCTTTAAGGTCCTTTCCAACCCAGCCCATTCTGTGATTCTGTGCTATAGAGAACTGAAACAGGTAGGGTTGATCCCGCTCTGAGACAGATGATGGAAGAGATGATCTCTTGAGATCCTAATTTACTGTGATTCTGTGATTTCTCTGAACACGCTCACACCACCTCTGAGTCTGGATTTATATTTTCCTGTAAATATTTGTGTATAGCACAAATAAGAGCAATTACTGTAGATGGGAACTTCAGTGGGTTTCAGAGGGCAACATAAGGTTCCAACTCACGTCACATTGAATGGAAATTATGCATCCGAGTTACAGACCAAACAACACCACAGAAAATAAGAGATGTTTGCTGACTGCCTGTACATCTGGATGTAGAATTAAGAAAAGTTTCAAGTACGGTTAATGTAACAAAATGTTGCTGTTAGTCTGTGAGCAGTAAATCCTGAGTTCAAAATCCTAAAATTGGTAATATTTGACTTGTCTAAAGCTAAATGGGACAAAGTAGCACTGCATGAAAAATGTACTGCGGTACGTAAATGACTCATTTACTTTCTGAACTTTATAAAGTTTCTCTCCTGAAAATGAGGGAGAATTTCTCCTTTTTGGTTTTATTATGATGAGTGATGTTCTGTTTCAGAAAGATGGTCACTAGAGAGGAAGTGGCAGCATTAAACAGACAAGGTCAGCAGCACTGAGGTCACACTGAAATTGTCATTGAACTAGATCGACTATGAAATGTCAGAGACTTGTTCACTTGGAGTCAAACTCATTCTTGCTGAACATGTCTGGAGAGCCAGAGTTCCAATCGTGGAAGACAAAGCAAGAAGCAGTCCTTTTAGTACAGGTGTTTCAGAAATACTTCGAAGCTGCTGATGGAATTTTATGTATATGATAGGGATAAACTTCAAAAAAGACTGAGTGTCAACTCCTGAAAATGAGGCTTTCTTAAAATTCTTTGCTGAGGACCCAAAAATGAAGCTTCCCGAAACACTGTCAACATATCAGATCTTGGGAGATGTGCTGGAGGAGAACCCTTGGGAAGATTAACTCCACAGGGACTGAGGAACAGGGAATGAACGACTGAAAGCTGACTCTTCTTAGCTTTTCAAACTTTTGAGATCTCTTCTGGCCTTGATTTATTGTCCGACAGGGCTGGCAGGCAGCTCAAACATTATTCCAGCAACAGCCTCATGCACATATGTATTGAACGCAGCAGCAGAAGTCAGGTCATGAATCTCATTTCACAAGACAGTAATGAGCCAATCAATACACCAAGTAAGTTTT
Source organism: Donacobius atricapilla (assembly GCA_013397315.1). Lineage (NCBI taxonomy): Eukaryota > Metazoa > Chordata > Aves > Passeriformes > Mimidae > Donacobius > Donacobius atricapilla. Next base: position 98,928 of record WBMY01003255.1, read on the forward strand.
ACACATTTTTCCCAACATTGCGAGCCTGTATCCTGGAATCAATATTCTAGGATGAACATGGAGATGTAGCCACATCACAGTTACTGAAAACCAGCAGGTATGAGCAAGACACCTCAGTGGTTCTAAATGAAGGAAACAAAGAGCCTTGCATTTGGAAAGCTCTGGACTGGCAAGCTCCCATGAACTGGAAAACAAGAGAACACAAGCAATCGATCAGAAGCAGCTAATGTATGGTAACAGGATAGTGCACAGTAATCCTCAAGTGTGAAAACATCCTGGTTCCACAGTGAGAAATAAATGAAACTCAGACCCTGGAGAAAGCAGGGCCCTGGCACAGCCACTGAGTGATTAGTGAACATTTAATGGTGTAAGGAGCAAAGTAATGTAAAGAAGTAAAGCAGTACCTAGAAGATGAGCCTGGACATAAGTGCTGAATGAATTGCATCTTTAGGGAGAAAGGAGAGTGACTGCTTCATTCTGCATCATCTAGATAAGCAAGCCATGGAAGGAAAACATTTGTGACAGGAGCTGGCTGTGAAACTGTTAATTCTTCTAATGTATTTCAACTAATCCAGGCAGAGGAAGTTAACAACAAAAGTATGTAGCAGGTATGGAAGGAGTACTGCACTCCACATCAAGACGTGAGAGTGATCCTTTAAACCAGCTATTATCAAAAGAAGCTGAAAACACAAACTTTGTGACTGGTCTAAGATTGAAGAGAAAACCTTGCATTGTGGAAGTCTAGATCCCTTGACAGGAGCTCAGAGTGTGGTGGTAATCAGGAACTGAAACATCGGAAAGAGAAAAGTATTGGCAGATTGAGAATTAAGCCTTGACAATGTGGTTAGGACATATTAAGGAAAAACTGGGAGACACAGCCAGAACTGTGACGCTTGAACTTGACATCATGAGTCCCCAGGACCAGCTGAGGTCATTCTGCTTTCTGTTGGTATGTGACTACAGGTACTCTTGCCATTCTTCTGTTGGTATTATGGGCATGTGGGCCTGGGAAAGGATTATGTGCAGAACTGTGTTTTGAAGACGTGCAGAAGGGCTTTTACTTCCCAGCTGCCCTCCAGAAGCAAAGAAAAGAAGTGGAGTTAAGAAGTGGACAGTACCAGGGCACTCATAAACTTCTGGGCTCAGTAGACAAAAATAATAAAATAAAAATACAGGTGGGGAGTGAGAGATGATTTCATAGAAGGAAGGTGTTGAGGGTAGTTCTTTGGAAATCAACAAAGCCGCACAGAGAAGGTCTCTTTAAGTCAAGTTGAAATATTTTGTTCCTTGCCAGGTTCAGTGGTTTCTTTTATTTCCCCTGTATTTAACCCCCTGTCTGTGTCAGTTAACTCCAGTTCTCAGAGCAAACAGGCTGCTCAGAGTCCCAACATTTAATTTTTAGAGAAGCAGAAATACAAAATCTTTACACTTCTACTCCTCTTTTTTTTAGAGATGAGTTTCTTTGTTGACTTGCGCCCAGGTTGCTGCGTACTTTGGGCCACCCCAATTTTTCCTGTTGTTCTTTTCCTCACACACTCCCACTCATCAGCCAGAGCCCATTTCCATGTCTTTTGCTAACCCACCCCACCAGTGTCAGTCACTGCTTCTTGTCCCACTCATCATGAATCTGAACTTGTACCACCTGGCTTGGAGGCAGCAAAGGTCTGCAGGGACCTGGTCCAGGGACCAAGTGTCAGTGCCCCTCCTGAGATGATGATCTCCCATTCTTTACTCTTCAAGACTACCTTGGGAATATAATTCCCCGAGCCAAGTGAAAGATCTTGTGGGTCCCTTCAAAACCAGGATATTCTGAGATCATGTGATCTGATGTTTTTGTGCAGGGACCATGCAAGAGCTGGTGGCACAGTGTGACTGCGGCAATTTGGGCATGAAGTCTCTGACTCACAGACTTTTCCACAGGGTTCAAATCCTCTGACCAGGCCTCCACGAGGATGGTTCCTCTTCAACTTCCTCATAAACAAGCACCATAATATTTGACTTTCCTTCTAGGAAAAGCAGAAGACCGTGAATCACAAATTATGAGAGCAGCTCTGCTTTCACTCTGTCTCCTCAGAGCAGCCCTTTGATGCCTATTTCCTGTGGCAAGTAAAAACAAAAGAAAAGTATGGGAGCACATTTTTATTGTTTTTCTTTGACCCTGTTTATGATGATTCAGTAACACCTATCAGACCTCAACAACCTCTCCTGCACTGCATTACTCTTCCCTGGGGGGAAGACATGAGGGGGAAGATGGAAATCAGCAGATGGATCCATACTGCAGATTCACTGGGGCTTGGGACTTCTGCACCTGGGACAACTGCAGAGTCCCAAAACTTAGCTGAGACTGATTGGGATGGGAGACCACAAACTGCCCCTGAGATTTCTTCTTGAGTTTGTTTTCCTCTTGCTCAGGTACCTCCAAAGGTGAATGATTCAGGGGACTTGAGGGAAGAGTGAGAAACTCTCCAGCCTCTGCCTCCCCACAGAGCCCAGAGGAAGGAGGTATTGTCTCTGTGGTTAGAAAACCAGACATATGTCAAACGTTTGCCTTAGAGTCTTCAGTAGAAAAAATTGTCACATGAGCTGCACTGTAGCTTGCGGTGGAGCTTTATCTGCTTGGCCCACTCAGGGCTGGTTTGAGGTGGAAAAATGTAACACCCAAATGCAGCTGTTTGCCTCCTGAAGAAGGATACTTGCAAACTTTTCCACCTTTGAGGGTTTCAGGGATCTCTCCTCCCTGATGTGCAGCCCACGGCGCTGGAGGAGCAGGGCCGACAGCAGGAGTAAAGCAGCTCCCCAAAAATCAGACTTTCTAACTGTGCTTTTATGAAAAAGTAGTGTTTGGTCTTTCCTTTTTTTCTTTTATTTTAATGTATGAAACCAAAGCAGGGTGAGATAAGTAAGCATGGTCTATCACACAATCACAGACTCACAGAATCACAGAAGCACAAGGTTGGAAGAGACCTTCAAGATCATGGAGTCTAATCCATGCCATAACACCTCAGCTAGACCTTCTCTGGGTGGCTTTGTTGATTTCCAAAGAACTTCCCTCAACACCTTCCTTCTACAAAATTATCTCTCACTCCCTGCCTGTATTTTTTATTTCATTAATTTTGTCTACTGAGCCCAGAAGTTTATGAGTGCTACATCCAGTCTTTCTCTAAACACATCCAGGAATGGTGACTCCACCACCTCCCCGGGCAGGCCATTCCAGTACTGTATTATTCTTTCTGGGAAAAATTTTTTCCTAATATCCAACCTGTATTTCCCTTGGCATAGCTTGAGACTGTGTCCACTCATTCTGTCAGTGCTGCCTGGAGAAAGAGACCAACCCCACCTGACCACAAAAACCACCTTTCAAGGCGTCGTAGAGAGCGATGAGGTCACCTCTGGGTCTCCTTTTCTCCAGGCTAAACATCCCCAGTCCCCTCAGCCGTTCCTCATGGGGTTTGTATTCCAAGCCCCTCAATCAGTTTACATTACACAGGCATGAGCTGTCTGTAATTATTTCAGCACATGGGCCAGAGGAACATACTTCCCACCATGGTCTTTACCTGTCAGCTCTGTGCAGAGCTGCTCACCATCCCAAAGAGATCTTCCCCGTGCTGTCCTAGCATGTGAGGGGTTGGTCTGACTTTTTGTGCTTGGTTTAGACACCAGAAAGGCTGTGCCAGTGGGCAGAGAAGGTGTCCTGACCTATTTATCTCACTGCTACAGGTACAGGACTGTATGTTCAGTTCAGCCCCAGCCCCTCAGTACAAGAAAGGCACTGAGGGGCTGGATCTAGTCCAGAGAAGGGAACAGAGCTGGGGAAGGGTCTGAAGCACCAGGAGCAGCTGAGGGAGCTGGGGAAGGGGCTCATCCTGGAGAAAAGGAGGCTCAGGGGAGACCTTGTGGCTCTGCACAACTCCCTGACAGGAGGGGATACCTGGGCGGGGGGTCAGGCTCTGCTCCCAGGGAACAGGGACAGGAGGAGAGGAAATGGCCTCAAGTTGTATGAGGAGAAGTTTAGATTGGATATCAGGAAAAATATTTTCATAAAAAAGGTGGTCAAGCACTGGAACAGTCTGCCCAAGGAGGTGATGGAATTGCCATTCCTGGAAGCGTTCAAAGGATGTGAGGCACTCAGGGTGGCACTTGGCACCACAGTTTCCTGGCGGCCTTGGCTGTGCTGGGTTAATAGTTGGACTTGATGACCCAAAAGGGCTTTCCCAACCTTAATGATTCATTGCTTTTATGTTGTCCTGGCTTTTTAGGGTCTCTTTTAAGTTATTTCCTGTAATTGGCTCCTTTATTGGGTCTCTGTATGACACAGGACCCAGAAGAAAGGACAATTCTTATACTCCAAGTTTTCTTTCAAGAGCAAATGATGATAACTGGTTGAGATCACGAGTACGCAGCAAGGTTTGCTCCTAAATATGTAAATGAAAATAAAATCGGCTTTAAAAAAAAAAAAAAATCCTAGATTTTCCTCCTGACATATTGTTGGGTGTCTGGATCAAAAGCTGCAGGAGGGAGCACACAGCGTTTGAAGTGGGCACATCAGATTATCGTGTTCTGCCTCAGCAGATAGTTCCTTTACAGGAAGCCAGCACAATTTTTGTTTTGCAGCTGAACAAATCACAAAAACCCTCAGTGTTGCCACCTGACCCATCCACATCAGCGAGAAAAGTTAAAGGAACCGTTTTTCTTCAAGCCTTTTGGGGGCCTGAAGATTCAGCGTGTACCATTTTGTAAATTCCTGTTGCATTTCCCTGTTCCTTATACGGTGGACTTGGACAACATGGAGCCAAAGGCAGATGCACTTGAGTTATGAGCATTTGTCATGCGGGGCGTTGTCACTGGCAGTGAAGGACACCAAAAGAGCAAATCCTTCCTGTCCATTTGTGCAGGAACATCAAGTTCTTAGAGGCTGGACAGTTATTGACCCCGTAAGCCACTGAGTCGCTTTGCAAGTTCCTGTATTTTCTTTAGGTGGAAATGATACCAGACATCCAAACCATCTGCTCTAGCCTTGTATTCATCTTTTTACCAAGCTGTGATGGTCGCAATGTCGTGGTGCTGAGCAGTGATGGCTGGAGGTTATTAGTCCTGTTTCTTTGATTTTTCTTCTACCAGGGAACTAATCCAAATTGATCTTTGACAACAGCTGCTTGAATAGAAAATGTTATATAAAATTGAATGACCACAACAGCTCAGAACATAGGAACAAACTCAATAACTTCAGTTTACAGGTGAGGACAGAATAAATCCTGTAATGGATTTGCCACCTTAGTAACAAATAGGGTCCAAACACAGATAAAAAAAAATTATACAAATTTTAAGTGACTGGTTGTTGTTTTTTGACACACACACACACACACATTCACTTTGGTGAGAAGGCATGCACTGTTTATTATCAAATCTGACTCCACTTTATATAGTATTTCTACAAAGGCCAGGGACTGGGGGAGAAGGTTGACATCTCTCCCCATCCCATTGGTCAAGACGACTGTCCATCAGCTATCCATATCTCTAATACAAAGAATGTAAACTACCTAAGCTAAGGAAAACATTGCTTCTGTTTATAACACCCATGTGTGAGAAACAACCTGAACTATGAAGACTGTGAGACACAAGAGAAGGCTGAAAAATCAGGGAGACAACTGGTATTGTGGTCAGAGTGTAGGAGGTTAATAATTGCCAACATGGTATAAGTGAAATGAGCATTTCTCAAACATATGAAGCTCTTCAAGAACATCCATGATAGAAGAAATTGTAGGAATTGAGTGTGTTTTGCTTGCAGATGTTCCCGGTGTGGCTCCATCACAGAGCTGACAGCCACAGCTGAAAGAGTTAGACACTTACTGAAGCCAGCAGAAACTTAAACATCCTGTAAAAGCACAGAGATAGCTTAGCGATGAGAAAGAGGAATTTCTTCTTCCTACAAATAAAATTTTATAGGAAAACTACTAATTGTTAAATGTTAATCTTATGATTACAGAGCTGTCTGAAGAACCCATGCTGATTCACATGTGTAAGTTAAATGCATGTGTTGGATCTGTTGATAAGACTAAATTATTAGCAAAAAGTATGATCAAGCATGGGATTGTCTTTTCCATCTGGTCAGCAGTTAAAAGAGAGTAATATGTGCAAAAGAAACACAAAATCTGATCTAGTCACTGTCAAGCTGAGGAGAGGCACTTGGATGTTGGTGGAAATAAATTAACATATGTTATCTGTGAAGGGTACAGCCATTCTTTAAAAGACCCGTGACAAAAACCTAATCAAATGACAACTCTAATGACTCGAGCCCGAAGGGAGCTGTTACAATAATTACACAACATGCAGAGGGTTGTAATAGCACGGCCTCACCCACTGAAAGATGAAAGGATCGTGGCAAATGGAAACATTTGTATTCCCAAAGATGTCAGGGAGGCACAAAGAGAAGAGCAGAGGAAATGTGCACCAGGAATCGATTTACCCAAAGCAGTTTAGGCCCCAGGGGCTGCGGCCTTGGGCTGATAATGGAGTGGGATGTGGACTGCTCAGTCCAGGGTGTGAACAGAGAAATCAGATCCAGCCTCTGACCAAAAATGCATGAGGAGGTGATGAAGGTCTGCAGGGGGGTAATTGGTGGTCTGAACCACATCTCTGGCTGTCAGGGTACAAGATTCCCATTCTTAGAACGCGATTCAGGGAATCATCTTTTACCCTCACACAGCTCACCTCTGTCTTGCCTAAGCTGGTACTTGCAATCTCCCAGGGTGATATCTCCAAAGAAAAGGAAGTTTGAAGCGTAGAGCTACACAGCACTGTAGAGTTCAACTGAGCACTAGCAGAGATTTTCTCCTTACATAACACTTATTTCTTAAGACCTCCTTCTTGATTTTTCTCCACCATTTTCTCCATTTAATCAACTCTGTTGCAGTCAACTCTGTTGCAAAAAAAAAAAAAA
>WBMY01003255.1:105890-116907 GCA_013397315.1 Donacobius atricapilla
AAAAAAAAAAAAAAGGTGTTTATCAAGACTATGAAGGTAAATTCCTTGATACACAGTCACCTTTTCTTTTATAAGTGAAAGCAAAAGTAGTTAAACTGAACTAGGGAGCCCTGCACTTCAGGCAAGGTCCGTGATAAGTTTAAAGGTGTTAAGCCCCTTATATTGCCATATATTTAATTTCAATGCAAACAAACCTATGGAATGTTAGTGATCAGCCTACACAATGACAGCTTGATAGGGAAAGCTGTGCTGCAGATCTGATGTGCTGCATTTCACAGGTCAAAAAATTGTACTATCAAAATCTGAAGTCGCATCCTCTTCAGAGTGAGAAAAAGAGAACACGTTCTTCCCTAGGTGTCCCTAATTTTCTCAAAAACATGCCACTTTTATTTTCCTTTAAAGGAATACTAATCATGTATGTGGCTTGCTTTCACTTAAAAGACTGAATTTCCTGAGAGGAACACATTGTTCCAAAGCTTTTTGTCCTTTAGGTTATCATCTTCATGTCAATCTGGGTGGATGTACCTTCCTAAAAGCTGGAGCTCCCAGAATTATTCCTAGACTTCTGAGAAGAAATTAAATAGCTGTTGGGGACCCAATGCTTCTGGAAATAAGTCTGAGGCATGGACCTGTAGTTCCAGCAAATTGGAAAAGGACAATTTCAAACATGAATGTCAGTGATGCTGGAGCCAGAACCACACGTTGGGTCTGTGATTGCTTAAGCTTTATCTTATTTTCTACCATAGCAAATTTGTGGTAGCTTATCCAAATTCTCTGATTAATGCATCAATTTTTCCCTCAATAGCTCACAATTATTGAAAAACTCTTGTACTGGGAGGGTCTGAGTCACTCCTAACTAGTCCTGGCTCAGAACTAGACCAGAGTAGAAATGGCATTGAATGAGTGCCAGTGGCTCCAGGCTGTCTCAGGGAAGGATTGATGTCACCTCCTGCTTGGATTTGTTCTGGGTTATATATCCTACCGTAAAAAAAAAAAAAAAAAGCTGAAAAATAACATTAAAATCCCTGTGTTCATTTTATCCCTGTGATTTCCTTTAATATTTCTTTCTCTGAGCACTGTTAAGTCCGTTAATTCCCAGCTGTTCCCTGAAAATCACAAAACAAATGTTTATCTTTTTCTGGCCATGGCCCACAGGTATTAAAGGATCCTTCCACTGATGTTTTACACCAAGACTTCACTGCCACTTGACATATGGAGAAATTTACCCCTGTTGGCAAAAGGAACCGAAATCAGCATGTTCCTTTTACAGCCTAATCCTGTACCTCGTGTTGATGTGTAAACAGTGACACACAAGAGTTTTACTGCCTGACATAAAACATGCATTAGCACTGAAGGAATGTGTCTGTGCATTGGAGGGAAGTGGAGTTTTTGGGGTCTTTTTTTGGTGGGTTTTTTTTGTGGGTTTTTTGTTTGTTTGTTTGATTGTTTGGGTGATTTGTTTTTGGTTTGGGTTTTGTTTCTGTTTTCTTCAGGGAAGACTGTTTCCCTCCCATAGAAATCTTGGTGAAATAAGATGAAACCACCTGGAAAAGCAAATGGATGTAACACCGAGAGCAAAAGGAGATGATGCACCTCTTCTTGAACCCCTGACAGATGCAGATGTTCAAATCTGGAATGCAAGTGCCAGCCCATGAATTTGATGGGTGCTCAGCATCCACTGCAGTTTAGGGGTTTTATCCTGAGAGAAACAGACCCTTCCAGAACACATTAAACTCAGACAATCATAGGTGTGGAAATCAGGTCAGATGAATCATGTCTTAAAAATGACCATATTTTTCTTAAATGGTAATTGGGGAAGAAGTGACTAACACCCAGAGAGATGATACTAGGTGGGATGAATTCTACCCCCAATGTCTCTGAAAATGAAGCCATTTTAGCTGATGAGACACAAGGTTGATGTTTCAGATGAAAAAGACAATATGTGACTGTGTGAAAAATATGAAGCCCTTGTGGTTTACCAAATATACAGAGTCACAGCATTAATGTCTTCTGTCCAGGTATTGAGATGTGTCCTCTGGATTTCTAGTACTATTCTCTTTAGCATCCTGCCTTCATGCTCATTTTTTAATGAAAAATGTTGGGGTTTTTTTTATTTTTAATTAAAAGGAGATTTTTTTACTAGCTTTGGGAGGAAGGGAGGAGAGGCTCCAGAGATGCATTGGCCTGAGGACTTCTATTCATCCAGAATTCTTGCTGTGGCAGAGAACAAGCCATCTGGGTTTGCTGAGGACTCTCAAATAGACCAGTGAAATTCATGGGCAACCACAACTCCTGCTCACTAATTATGGCACTTCTGCAAGGTCCATGTTGGATGTGAAAGTAATTTGGGGGTTTTAATTGTTCTAAGACAAAATTTTGTGATCAAGTAAATGCCATTTTTGTTCAGTGATGCAGCCTTTGCTAACAGAACAATAATAGAAATCATTACACTACAATACAAATCTTTCCATTGTCTTCAGCTGATATAATTTATTTTTCCTGTCCTGTCTCCCCACCTGAGAGCACAATATCCTGGGACTGGAAGGAGTGGCAGTGTGACAAAATATTAAAATATAGAATTATTTCTCTGTAATGAAGAATTACGAACTCTAGGACCTTATTTGTCTGAAAAACAAGGTAGCTGAGGAGGCATCTGATACAAATGAGATACAAGAACTAACATCTAATTTTCCTAACACTAAACCCCAGGGGAACATCAAATAGCATTGCTGTCTGATTATTTCAGAAAAAAACAAGACATATTTCTTGTAGCAAGGTGGAGTAGCACTGTGATACACTTTGCCAAAAGACAAGGGGATGAGAACACCTAGAAGGTTTCAAAAAGTGATACAACATATTCTGGGAAGAAAACATAATTTAGCACTTAGAACAGCATCTTGGTAGCTGCTGGAGACTCAGAGCTGCTCGATGTCAGGATACTCTTGGTCTTCTTCTTTATACATTTTCTGTGGACATGGCTGGAGGCAGAACTTGGCTAAGCAGATCTTTACTCTGATCTCAGACAGCTTCATGCTGCTCCATCTCATACAGCCTGTGCACTCTGAAGGAGCCTTCCTAAGCCACTGTGCCCACCAAATGCTCCACCTTGACCTGAAGCAGAAGGAAAAAAATTCAAATTTCTCCAGGAAACTTGATGATTTGTGTAGTCTGGGTGAGATGTTAACAAAGTACTCATATGTGTTATTAGCTTTAAGTCCACAGGGCATGGAGAAGGAGAATTTGTGAGATGCCAACAAGGATTTAAGGCTGAGCATGTTTGAAGAACAAAACCCCCTATATCATGTGTATTTTATATACCCTTTAGAAAGAGAAAGAAACGTTTTTGGCACTGCTACCTACAAGGCACTACAGTGAGGCTGGGAGTCCAAACATCCACAGTGTGCAGAGGGTCTCCAAAATGAGGCGTAAAAGGGTCCCCACTCACCAGCTCTGTCTTTGTGTCTCCAGACTGTCCCACACAATGAAGCTGGTGACCCCTGGTGTCACCCTCCTGCAGCACAAAGCAGCTGTACCTTCATGGACATTGAAAGGGACAAGAACAATTTTGTCTCTTTTTAAGAATATCTGTGTTGGGGTTGCCTGCTTGGCCATGAGCAAGCACTGGAGAGCCCAAATTTGTTTTGTTCAGGGAGGCTCTCAGTAATTCTCACACCTGTGATCTGGATCAAGTGTGGAGCAGGACAAATGGAGAGTGTCACATCTCACTGTGACATCCTGACCCACCTGTCTGTGCCCAGAAACACTGGATTTTTCTGATTGCACCATAGGAGAGAGGTCAGGTCAGTGCAGACAGGACCCTCTTTCATGGCACCATGGACATAAGAAACCTTCTAGATATCACCTGCTCAGGGGCTGTCTGACACCATCCTCCTTCACTACCACAAGAGCTTTCAGCCTGGGGATTTAAACCCTCATGGAGCCTGGACAAATTCAGCCCTCAAGGTGAAAGCACAGGCCAAGTCAACACTCAGCTGCTAAGTGCAGAGGTGGTTTGGTTTTCAGCATGAAAAACAGGATGAAAAAAATGCAGATGTTCCTGGCTTGTGATTTCTTCTTTTCCTGTTTCCAGCCTCTTCCCTCAAGAAAATGTTTAAATTATTCCCACATACAAGGAAAGTCCAGGGAGCAAAAATGTTTCTGACCAGGCAGCTAAGTGAAGTGTTGACGGTCTGAGGAACAAGAATTTCTGGTCCAGCAGGTCTGCTAACAGCATCTCTCACAGAGAGACAAACTGGGGGAAATTCAACTTCTTTAATCTCTCTCTGACAGGAATGTGGTTGAGAGCACAGAGAGCCTGTCAGAGCACATGCCTGCTGCCAGCCCTCCCTGATAACATCTGGGCCCACCAAGAAGGTGGAACTGAGCTTAATGCCAGGACAGCAGCCTCAGAGATGACATCAAGCAGCCCTGCAGGTGTTCATACCTGGGGGCAGAGGAGAACACAAGCACTTTGGATTTTCTGCTGTGATGACAGCCCCTGACCATCACATTCCCTCTCCACAAGCCATGACTAAATAGCTCATGGACTTGAGGAGAACCAAGGTATTTCAGAGCAAAAATGTGATGCAGGAAGAAAATGAAGGTAGCAGAGGTTAGGCAAGAAACTTTTGGAGAGTGAGGTTTATAGGGGATTGGACAGTAAATGGGGCTGACTGTGGAAGAGAATGTGAGGCCAATGACACCAAACTGCAAGAAATCGAACTTCTTTATTCAGAATAATTGTCCCTGAAGAGATCAAGATTGCTATTTTTTTATATCTCACAATTGCCTAGAAATTCAGGAACAAAGAACATATGGGACAGTTTTTCTCATGTTATTTTCTTCTGCTACCTACAGGATTAACACTCATGTTCATCCCTTGCAGTACAAACTTTTCAACCTTTTCCTTTCTTGATGCTTGAGACAATGTTTTGTCTTCAGAACGTGCTAGAAAGTGCTCTGTGTTTGGAATTCTCTGTTCTCAACAGGTGAGCTGTGACAACCTTGCAAGAGTGCGTGGCAGCCTGATGGAAGGGACATCAACCAACCTCATGCTAAATCTGGTGGGTTTCATCCCACTGCTTCCAGGAAATGTTCCCAGCTCAGGCTCCCTGGAATCCCCATCCCCAGAGGCAGGGGTGCTCAGCAGAAGAGCAACAACAGCTGAAGCAGAGCAGGAGCTGGAGATGTGGTGCAAGAGGGGCTCTAAGCAGGAGGAGACAGACAATGAGACTCCAGAAACTCAGTGGAGAAAGCCAGATAGAACTGGAGAATGATCCAAAACATTTTTGAGAGCTAATTAACCTTCCAGGACCTAAAGGAGGCTTACAAGGAGGCAGAACAGGGACTTTTCACAGTGGCATGTGGTGGGTGGACAAGAAGGAATGGCTTTAAACTGAAGAAGAGTAGATTTAGATTAGATATGGGGAAGAAGTTCTTTGCTAAGAGGGTGGAGAGGCCCTGGCACAGGTTGTCCAGAGAAGCTGTGGCTGCCCCATCCCTGGATGTGTTCAAGGCCCGGCTGGATGAGGTTTGGAGTAACCCGGGATAGTGGAAGTTGTCCCTGCCATGGAATGAGATGATTTTTAAGGTCCCTTCCAACCCAAACCATTCCATAATTCTGTGATTCTGTAAACTAGGACCCCTTTGAACACAGAGTGATGTACAGATGACTGTGCTTGGTTAACCTGTCCTGGTCATTTGAGAGAAGTCAGACAGCAGCAGCAGTGGTTGAAAAGTGGATAGTGCAACCCTTCCTCCTCTCTCACTAATTAACACAGCTGTTGGGACAAGCTGTTTCATTACTGCTGGAATGCTGCTGCTTCTACTCCTGGACCATGGTCCTTCTCCTGTTCAACCAGAAGGATCCAAAATTCAACCCTGTTAAGCCCTGGTTGAGCAATATTAACACAGCAGCTGCCAGACTGTTTTGAATAGCTGCTAAACATCTACGCTGCTTTAAGCGTGAAAAAAAGGCTTTTCAAGTGCTGCATACATTACCCATAGCAGTGGGGAAGGATGTTAATAATTCATTCATGCTCTCAGACTCTGGACTCTCAAGATCTTTCAACTCACAACAATAGACATCACCCTGCAGGCTGTCATGTTCCGCTTTTAACAAAGGGAAAGAAAAGAGAGGCACTAAAAAGGAGGAAGATTTCCTGGGTGGAAAATCTGAAACCTGGTGAAGAATTAAAGCCTGTTAAAAGTCTACTTGAGCCAGCCATTGAGCAATAAAGCCTATTTGCAACCAGTTGCTGGAAAAAAGAGCTGCATATGCAGGAAAAAGCATTTGTTGGGAAGATGCTTTCCATTGGTTCTGGAATACATCAACCCCCTGGGTTGCCTGCTCAGCAAGTTTTTCTTATTCAAACCAGAGCACAGAGAGAAGAGGAAGGAGTCACCCTGAGAAAACATATGTGTGGAATTATTTTCATGTGACTGGACCATCCTCTGAGTACCTGAATTGCCTTCAGCTATACCTTACCCCTACAGGATGTTCCCAGTGGATGTGATGGAATCCCGTACATGTATTTCCACCTCTAACAGAAATAAAGGCAACCAGAAGTTGCAGGAGGACTTGTTTAGGATGAAGTAGGTAGGAAAGCAGCCACTGCTGAAGGCACGGCCAGGACTTTTGGGCTGATGACCATTACTTAAGTGTGGCCACCTTCAGTAACAATCATCATGCCCATGACAAGGAGATACCATTCATTTCCTTAGGATTCCTCCTGGGTCTGTATTTCTGCTTTCATCTCCTCCTTCTACTTCCCTGAGTGGAAGAGCCTGTCCTGTCCTTGCTCCTTCACTTCCAAAGTGGCAAAATCTTGCCTGTCATGTTGAGAAACCCCACATCAGTCTGAGAGCAAAGGAGTATAAAACTTACCGGGGGAATTACAGTTTAAAAGAGAAAGATTGAGATACTTTATGTGGTGGGTACTAAACTACACCCAAAAGTAATGGGAAGGTCCTTTCAGCAAAGAGTGGACCATGTGAGTGAGCAAGAAAAGGTGACAGAACCAAAATAGTTCCTTCCTGGGGAGGCGGGAGATAAATAAATAGAATTTAATCCTTCTAAAATCCAACCAGCCTTCTTATTTCTGTAGCCATGTCAACAGTTCCGAGCCATTTTACAAATTCCTCATGTGACTCCCCTAATTCTGATTCAGAATTATCCTGAAATGGTTCACAAATGAAGAAGGAGGCTCAAGTCCCACCACATCTAATGTCTCGATGAAAACTCTGGGTTTCCTGACATATGCTGGCCCATTGAATTCTGTATTCTACTCCCTAGAGTGCACTTGCTGCTATTTTCCATGGAAAATTCCCTATGGACATTTTTGTGATCAAAAAGCAATACTTAAATTCTTCCCTTGTACAAGTCTGCACATCAACCACAGAGCAGTTTTCCTGCAGGATGGGTTCCCCCAAAGCAGGATTTCAATTTGAGCACTGTTGCATGAAAGGACAAATTGGAGTTTCCAGGCTTGCTTTACCCAGTTGCATTCTAAGTTCAATGCAGGCAGATGCTGCTGGGAGAATATATTATCTCTTGTCAGCCAGCTCCACCAAACCCCCTAAAAACCCAGGGCAAAGACCTTATGAGGTAGAGGCAACCCCTGTGTCTCTCTGAGCTCAAAGCAGTGCCACTTTCTCTTCTGAGGATATTGTAGGGACCAAGTGCTGTAGTCAGTGTGAGGACCTGACCTGCCCTTTCACTCCCCTCAACTGTGGGGGCCTTATTCAGGGCTTTTCACAGCTCATCCTCACCCCCCAGCTTGGGCATGGAGATCACAGAATCTGAGTGAGCTCCTGGAGGAGATAAATGGGCTCTGCCATGCCTTCCCTTGCTCCCTCCATTCACCCCTCTCCTCCCTGTCACCCCTGGCAGAAGTGCCAGTAGGATGTGACGAGATTGCAAAGTCTTGGCAGAGAACTTCTGATTTATTTTTTCCTCTCTCTGCAGGGACATGGAGCCAAGAAAGTGTCAGCTCCATAACTCTGCCCCAGCAGAGCCCTGCAAACTCCCTCAGCCAAAGTAGCTGAATAGGAAATGGCATGGAGCTGGAAACTTGTCCTTGTCAGCTGGGCTCTCCATCCAACAACTCATAAAAAAACCTAGATGAAAGCAGCCAGAGCCATTACAGCTTAGTCCTATCTGAGAAATGGCATTTAATCCCCATACTGTTTATTTAACTCTACACGACGGTTGTGTAATGTCATGCTGTTCTGTCCTGATCTTATTCCACAGGGAAGCTTTTGAGCTCAGGAAATTCATGGATCAAACTGCCAGGTCTCGGTGTTTTGCAGAGCTCTGCCATGTAAATGATTATTCTATAAAAGAAAACCCTCCAACCCACAAATTTGGACACCAAAATAAAATAAAATAAAATAAAACAAAACTGCAGGTTTAGTTTTATTGTCATTTTAGATGTATTTGTGATTAAACACTTGAATTTATCCCAACCACACAGGACCAAACAGGAAAACCTTGGTTCCCAGGTTTACTGGTTTTGGGGTTTTCTACCTGTCATCATTTTAAAGGATATTTTAGGACTGTTGAAGCCTTAGGCTGTACTTTTCCACAATTACACCTACATGACTGGATTTCCTATTGAAATCACTCAGCTGAAACCAAGGGGGGTAGCACATCTAGGAAAAAGATTTCGTCTCACGCTCCTAAACAGGAGTTTTATAATTAACTCTTCAAAATCTGCTTCCAAATGTGAAATCATGCAGAAAGGAAGCGTCTTGAATAAAATAAATTTTCACCATGTTTGGGAAATGGTAAGGAGCTAAGAAATTTGTTTCATACAGTGTCATGCAACTTTTATTTTTTTGTGTATGTGTGTTTATACTGAGAAAAATCACAGAATCATAGAATGATTTGGGTTGGAAATGACTTTAAAGATCACCCAGTTCCACCCCCTGCCATGGCCAGGGACACCATCCTCTATCCCAGGTTGCTCCAAGTCCTGTCCAACCTGGCCTTGGACACTTCCAGGGATGACACAGCCACAGCTTCTCTGGGAAGGCTCTTCCAGGGCCTCACCACCCTCCCAGGGAAGAATTTCTTCCTAATTTCTAATCTAAATCTCTCCTCCTACTTTCCCCTACACCTGTCCATGTGAAAATTTACTCTCCCTATTTTTCATAAGCCCCATTTAATCACTGAAAGAAAGAAGAAAATTAATATGTATCATAGATTTAATAAGGTCTAAAAGGCATTTTCACTGGCATAGTATTTTTGGACATCATGTTATTTTCTTACCACCAACCAGTGCTAGGAATAATATGCCAAGTGATCACCATCAAAGCACTACCCTAAACCCTGATCTGTGCTTAGGTAAATGGGAATTTTGTGCAAGAGTTCTTATGGTCAGAAACGAACACGCAGAAACACTCAGTTTCCATTTAACTCTGTCGCAAGTGAAAAATCACAGAAAAATCTCAGGGAGCAGGGCTGAGGGGCAGTGATGCTGTGAATTACCTGCTTCCCCAGGGAAGGGTGAATTCTGTTTAAGTGGTTCCTGAAAATATGAATTGAGGTTTTTTGTTTGTTTGTTTGTTTGTTTGTTTGTTTTTCCCCAGCAGTGGAGAGGCCAAAACTCCCTTTGGGTGGGTGATTTCTGTGCTTTATCCGTCTCTTGATGGAAACTGCTCCGGACAACTGGAGGCTGCCGGTGCTGGCTCCAAACCCACCCTTGTTGTGGCTGCTCTCACAAGGCACGATCCAGAACTGCCTCGCTCCTACTCGCCGCACACATGGAGCAACAAATGGCATCGGAACGCACGGGTACAACAGGGAAATGGTGGGAAAACTAGAGCCCGGATCCATCAGCAGAGATCTGGATCAGCTCGAGGATGAGTAAGCGGCACAAGTCAGGGGTAAGCACAGCACAGACACTCCACGCCAGCCCTTCCCCCGGGAGATAGACCTCTCCGGAGACAAACCCAGGGCTCTGGCATCCTCTCATGTGTCTTTTTGCGGATGTACACAGGAGGGCAGCAGACATTTACTCAGCGTTTGGCACTGCAGTCCCTTCCGTGGCGATGCCTTAAGTTTGAGCGTTCGTGTTTTCCAGGTTCTGTGCTTCCCAGGGGTGCAGTTCTGAGCCTCACATTAAGTGTTATTCATCTCTCTTCACAGAGCAGGGAGACAAAACAAATCCTTTTCCTGCTGAAGGCCAAGGACAACTTTCAGGCCCAAAAGCACAAACAAGGGTAGGCTGAAGAGAGAAACAAGAAGGATGGGACCTCACACCTTTAATTGAAGGACAATTAAACTCCAATATGCAAATGAACCAAAACTTATAAAAGTGTGACGCCTCATGACCATTTGCCCATTTTGTGACCATTTTGGGTCCACCTTGGGTGTAGCCCTGGCCAGGCTCTTGTCCTGCCCAAGGTGTACCCTAAAGGCCTTTCAATAAATATTTACATTATTCTCTAGCTCTGTACACTCTCTGTTTCAGGTCAGCCTTCCCAAGGCATCACTGACACAAACAGAGGCTGCTGGGATAGTGTAAACAGTCCGTCAGTACAAGGGGATGGATGCAGGTTAAAGAGCCCCATTGAAAAACCCCAAAGTTGCTGTCATTGAATACAGTACACATTTCACTGTTCTGACAAAGACAAAGGTCTTAGTCATCTTTTCCTGCTGTTGGACTAAATTCACCTCCCACCAAATTATCTCAGGATATTCCTACCTTCTCTCTAGTTCATTATATTAAATGTTTGCTAATTTTTTGTGTGTAAGTTATTGTTGTGGTTTTCATTCTCCAGGAAAAAAACACTTTTTCTCATTGAGATGCTGATACAGGAATCTCAAACACCTTTCTCCCCTTGTTTATGATGGACAATGTACTGGGGATGGGGGAACAGGAGAGTGTGTCAGAAACACCCTCTAATTCCAGCTAATGAAGCTTGTCAATGAATATGAAAATCATTATTTAGGTTTTGAAAACAGAAACCTGAGAGAGAGTGTTTCTCAGCAACATTTCTTTTTTTTTTTTTT